>JAHPZR010007257.1:35000-60000 GCA_019787425.1 Platygyra sinensis | reverse complement strand
GACCTTATAATGACCTACTATATCATTACAATACTTTGCATGTCTAAAAACGTAAGACACTACTTTGAATTTAAAATCTTTAGACTAGAAAAGAATAGAAACCTTAAGTGTCAAACCATGTAGCCTGGGAGAAAACCCATACAAATAAGGGGACACATAAAAAACCAGCTTGATATTTTGTCAGGAGTGGAATTCGAACCCACGCCTCCAATTGGAGACCAGAACACTCACCTGATTACTGGGGAGGAATCACCCCAGTGAGTCTAGATCTGGCGCGCATCCTGACTTTGAAGTAATATTTTGTTTTCAAGCATTGTATCAGTTCTTTCTGCTTTAGCCGTGGAACTCCTTGTTCATTAAAACGAACAGTTTTCCATAAAATACAACCATAGGCGTACGGGCACCCTCGGACTTGGGGGGGCGGTGACCTTATTGCCCGAAAAATTACAAAATGCCCGAAAGTGTCAGTTGTATATACGTACTCAAATCGCAGTAAAAACAAAAACGTTCCCAATTCTTACGTCTAATGAAACTGTTATCATTACGGAAACACAGCCGAATTCCGATTTTTTGGAACATCCAAGGGAACTGATGAAAATTGCTTTTAAAAATCGGACAGTTCGTGAAATTATGGCGTTTGACTGAGGAGAGGGAAACGACTATTGGTTTGAGTTATCGGGAGGATCGAAAAAATGAGGGTTAGAGAAATCAGGATTCCACTGTAGTTATTTTGAAACATCGCATACTCCTAGCCTATGACTTCATTCGACAGCCTGGTAAAATCAGAAACTTATAAAAGAAACAGTTAATTGTTCCTCGTGCGAGAAGTTCAGGAAAATTTTAAACCGGCACTTTGCGGAGCCATTCAAAAGGGCTCTTTTCAGAGCCACCACAAAGACATAAGTCTTGGCAGGAGCCCATCTTGGTCGTCCTTTGCTTTCATCCTTTTGTCACTAATGGAAATAACATCATGGATTCCCACGGTACACATTTAATTGGCATATGGCTTTTCCAAAACAGAATACCTGCAATTGTAGATCCTTAGATCATTTGACCTTAACTCCGATTTGACAAGACAAACGCTAGTGAAAGTAACCTACAAGCCAGGCCTTGAGTACCTTTTAGAATGCTTCCTCCCGAGTACTTTTGCCCGAATCATCAGCGTTTTGCCCGAAAAATCTCAAAATTTTCTGCGACTGGGGGGGCTGCAGCCCCCCCCCCCCCGCCCCCCCGGCTCGTACGCCTATGAATACAACCTCTTCAAGCGATCGAGCCCTTCATATATCTAGTATTAAATCTGGGCACGAGTAAGCAGTCTTTTCCCCGTAAATAATAACCGTTTAGAGCAAATGTCTAACAATTCAGGGAGGCCATCATTCTGTGCTTTACGAAGTTAGCCTTGAAAATATCTAATTTGTTATATCGAAAGAGTCGCATCCGAGCGCGTCACATGAGGCCATATCTTCAGGCAAATTAAAAATGATTCTAGAAGCCATACAGTGTAGTCGTTCTATGGAATGAAATAGATCTGGGTCACAAAAAGTACCCCACAAGATTAGGCCGTACTTTACAGACGGCTTAATTACTTTTACTTCGAAGTCTCACAAAAGCTTTGCTGGTAGGAGCCCAGGTCGTTTTAACAAGTCTAATTTGCTCACAAAGGGCTCGTCTTGATGGCCAGTACATGAGATGTTGAGGTAAGCTTATGGTCAGCCGTCATCCGTAATTGGCGTGGAGCCTCCTATGACACTGGAGCAATTGCGCCCTTCTGGTTTCCCGTTCTGAGCAGCATCGCTTCGCTCTTGCCTGGAAGAGGTGTTAGCTGGTAATTTGAAGCAGCAGGTATACAGCTGTTTCAAGAAAGGTTGTCTTAAAAACAGGGAAAAACTTTGTTGAAAAAGTAAGAAATGTGTTCTTAGTGGGCGAAGCATTCTTGATTTGACGAAACTAGGCGCGCACGGTGGACTTGGGTAATATCGGGTGCTTGCAACCACTGGGTCGCGTTTCGTCACCTTCTCAAGCTTCGCCATCTTCTTAGCAGTATCTAGCAGCATTTGAAGGTCTTTCATCTACGAGTTCGCGTTTCGTCACCGTCGAGCCTCGCCATCTTCTAGCAACATTTGATGGACCACAAGGTCGCGTTTCGTCACCTTCGAGCTTACACAGAATGTTGATACAATCCTGTGTGATTGTACATTATCAAATTTACAGATAATATGTTGACTACTTACATGAATACGAACTTCAATAAAATGCTTGAAATGTTAGTTTTTTAACAGTGTTATGCACAGTATTTATATTCAATACACATCCATAAACAAATTGTCAAAAGTGGGAGCAGCTCTAGTGAACACTATTTCTAGTTGTGGGTCAGATTGTGGTTTAGTGAACCTCAAGGTGTTTCAGCGTGGTGGAAGGATATAATTCAATTCACCGTTATATTTCACCCTCACAACCGCGCAGTAAAATCCATCATTCTTGATCCCGATACTGGTAGAATCTTTTAGCAATCTCCATTAATTTCATTCAAGCGCGATTAAAACAGTAACTTTTTAGTCAGAAGTGCTTCCAAACAAGTGATCAATCCGGAACTTTTAATTGCGCATGTGCACGATGTAAAGCACGTCCTTTCATTCGCTACGTTGAGAAATATCGGGAACCAAGCGATTCATCAAGATCACTGATCATTTCACCTGTACCTCAGCCAATGCCATCTAATACATAATTTGCACTCTTTGCAAAATGTTATACATTGGCGAAACAGGGAGGAGACATGGCAGCTGATTCCGTGAACACTTTCGACGACAATTAAAAACGCATCTAAACCGGTCGCGAGCGAGAAGACACTTAATCTCCAAAATTATTCTAAGCAAAATATGGCAGTCTGCGGCCTTGGAGGTTGGTAAAACCCGTGACGGTCAAAATGGGTAAAAGCAGTGAAGGTATTGTCCGTGACATGTACGTGACGGATCCGTGTCAAATCTACAAAAGGCTATTTGCATGAACAAAAGACAGGATGGAGAACTATAATCTCTTTAAAAACGGTAAGTTTTTGCTGAAATCCGTGACGGCCTAGTGATAATCCGTGACGGATGATGGCCATATTCGCGTTTTGGCTGAAATCCGTGACGGCCTACGTACCGATAGTCCGTGACAGATAACGAGTAAATTCACTTTAACTCACAAGAAAAATTCTAATTATTTCTGGTTTTGTCCGATTTCGCTGAAACTTTAACATGATGAAGCTGGATTGTTAAAGATTAGATTTTTTTACTGCCAATGTGTGGTAGTTATTTACGCGTAAGTGAAAAAACGCTTGAAAGTCAGGGTTTCGAAGAGATTCTTTTGAGAGGTGTGGGTTTAGCGTGATATTGTAATAAGAGATTTCTTGACCCTGAAGGAAAAAAAATATCCAGAAGAGATCACCTCATCGACGATTCAAATAAATATAGGTTTGTATATGTTCCTAGCACAATTTCTAGTGAAAAAAAAATATTTTGGACGTGCGCTAAGGTTTTAATATTTTTCCCGCGAAAACGCGGGCCACCAATGAGTTAAAAACTCAAGTTTTCGTTGAAAATCCATGACGGCCTTCAAATTGAATCCGTGACGGATGAAGGTCAAATTAGCTTTTAAACCCTATAATACATGAAACAACCGAAAATATATAACTTTATGTTTTAAAGAACTCAATATATGGTGTTCATGAGACCGCGATCGGCTTTCATTATAAATCCGGTATTTCAACTGATTGATCGCTTAAATGATTGTATACATGTAGTGTTTGTGCAAACAGGAAACGCTTTCTTTGTAGATTAAAATCTATCACGAGTTGTCACAAATAAAACGTTACAGTTACCGCATTTTCATAATGGCGGCTTTGTGTGTGGTATCCCGGTAGGTGATTAAGCAATAATTATGCATCAGTGCCGAACGGAAGTTGACGCAAGGAGTAAAAGTAAGCTGGAATGACATAGTTTATCTATTTCTTTTTCTCGCTATCAGTTAGTCGTTTCAGTTACGTACTGAGAAGAAAAATATGTTTGTAAGCTTTCGTAAATGTTCCCGGCCCCAAAAACCCGACCCAATTTCAGACCATAATTGTCAAAATCTATACCCGTTTTCAGACCAAAACGGCTCAAAAACCATACCCTTTGGGGCGGCACATACCTATATACCTTATATAGGGGAGTACCCCCCCCCCCCCGGGAGTGCGACCCCTGCCTTCGTTTTTGTTGCAAATCCGTGACGGCCTGCAGATAATCCGTGACCTAGTCCGGGTTAGAACCCAGACCCCTCGATCCAGAGTCCACAAATCATGAGGTCACTTTGTCTTCATACAAGTTGAGTTAAGAATTACAAACTGCGGACGACGATTACAAAGTGCGACAGCAGATCATTTTTTTTTTGATTCATTTTAATGCCCTAGCACTAAATCCATATATGTTCAATGCTCGACTTTATGAGTACAAACCATACATATGAAATTTCAAGTTTTTAACATACCTTATTTGAAAAAAATAACTAAACAATGACAAGAGATTATCAAGGTGGAGATAATTTGAAACAACATAAATAAGAAAGAATAATCTGTATCCTACAAACGTGTTCTTTTAGTCTAATTTATGGAATAATTTCAAAATGTTCAATTTTAAAGCCGCACTTAGAAACTACTTCCTTGAAGAAAATTGACTTGTTTTGCGCTAACGCATGACGCTGTACGCATCGCAAATATGCATTACTGGCTTAATTACTCTTTAAAGGGGCATTGTCACGCTATTTGGCAACTTTATAAAAAGCTAGAAGGTGCCTTCACATCAATTGAATTCCAAAACTAATGATCTAGTTTTGTTATCAAAGACTATTTGAAGGTACTGAAACTGTTTCCTGTCGCCTGTCGCTACGGATGGCACGAATGGAAATGGATTGAAATTTGAAAAAATTGGCCAATTTGTTTAAGTTTTGATGCCACGAGTTTCAAAAATCCTCAAGAAATTTATTAGGGTTAGCCCTCTCTGATAAAATTCATTTGATATCTTTGTCATAGTTTTACAGAAGCTTTTTGTTTATGATTAAAGCCTTAAAGTAATGATTTTAGCACAGAATTGACCTAAAACAGCAAAATCCTCGTGACAATGCCCCTTTAATCATACTGAATCAATTATGACTTGAGTAGCAAAAACTTAACGTTTTGAAAGGACATTCTAAAATGTACCATAAGTTTGAAAATGAAAATTAGTATTAAAACATTTTACAGTTTAGAAATTATGCGGAGACAGCGTGGCCGAGTGGTTTCGGGCGCTGGATTTGAAAGTTGGTGGTCCCTGTTTCAAATCCTCCGCCCTATTGCTATCTGGATTTGTTCTCGGTAGTCTCGAGTTCAACTCCTCGACCGCGTTGTGTAAATAGCCAACCGGTTAGCCTCCCACCGGTTGGGATTCTTAATAGTAGTTAATATGCTCAGTTTACAGTATTTAGTTCCTTATTTACAGTGTCCCCAATTAGCACTACATGTACAGTGCTAAATACACTCGACACTTAAATAAAGTTATCATTATTATTATTATTATGTCTAGAAAAATTGACTTGTTTGGAATAACTTTGACATTTATGATATTAGAATATTACAAATGTCATATAAGAATACTATTTTACGTGGATTAACGTGACGGTTGCTACTTTAGAATAATAGTGAATAAATAATAGTGTCGTAATAATACATTGAAGGCCAAAATTAAGGCAGGCTCCGGTACAAGCTGTAAAACATCTGAATTTCCTTTGGTTTCCTGCTTCAACTACATAACTTGAAACAATCTCTTTTCTGCTGAGGTGGATCAACAGCTAGGCTTTTTTGCTTTTTAGTTTTAAACAACGAAGATATTAATTATTCATCACAAAGGTGTGCTTATTCACTCAGCACATTAAACAAACTGTCTCTCGTCCACTTTCGTCTAACCAGAAAGGAGTTTATCCTGCAGCAGAAGTGAGGAGTTTGCTCCCATACAAAAAAAAACAACAACAACAACAAAACAGGTAAACTAAACCTAAATTATGAAATACTCAATTTTCTGCTGTACGAAACGTATCGTTGTCGAAGTTTCTAACTAGTCCCAGCTTACTTTTCAGTATTTATTACAAGAGGAATTAAGTCGCAGTTTGCACGAGAAAGACAAACCCTTCTGGTAAGGTCTTCCATGTATTGCATAATTGTGATATGTTTTTGGTGAAAAAAAGTTATCTTGATTATTTTCAATTCAGAGTTAATGTTTATATGGATTATGTTTTCAGTGATATTGTTTCATATCAATTGATTGTTGTCTAAATACTAAGACTTGAAGATGATGGATTTTCCTCTTGCAGAAGGCACCATTAAAACTTGTTCAAAAGGCCCAGTTTAAACGCCGCATTTACCTGCGCCGAATCAAATACTAATTTTAGTCGACTCGAATGAATACGTTCGGCTGATTTGATTTGAACGTCGCATTTTTTTGCCGAATAAAATTGGTGAGCGCGAGCGACGTGTTTTAGGGCGCGTTCGTTTGGGATCAATCTGGAATAAGAATAATTGGAATAATGCAAGTAAGCGTTTGTTTGGGAGCTATTCTCATTCCGGAATACCTGGATTTCCATTCCGGCTATTCTGCTCCCAGGAGCAGAATAGCCGGAATATATTCCGGAATACGTTCCGGAATACATTCTTATTCCGGAATATCCCAAACGAACGCGCCCTTAAATTCCCATTCGAGCAAACAAATTATTTAACATAATTTTAATTCGATTCGGCACATGTAAAATACGGCGTTTAAATCAACTGTCGAACTTCAGTCGTATATTCGACTGGATCAGTCGAATATTTGACTGACTCGCATCGAATTGAAATATGTCGCATTTAATTGATTTAGACGTCGCATGTTACATGCACTTGATTCGGCAATTCGATTCGGCGCATGTAAAACTGGGCCTAAGACATCAAAAGTATTTCAACAATCTATCGGTAGTATATCAAGAGACTATGATCTAAGAGAACACATCCCCCATACATGGCCATCTTCCCATGATAATCTTTTTAAATCTAATTTTAGCGCGTGGTCAAGCTGAGAGGCTATTTTAGGAAAGACACCTGATTGGCCAATTTAAATGACGTAATAACATTGAGGTTTAATTTTAGCAGTTAATCAATTACGCAAAAAACTTTTCGTCGGGATTTTCGAAGCGCATTTCGTAAGGTCAGAGGAAGAATAATTCTAACTGTCTGGCGCTTTGAAAGAGCTTTCCAAAGAGATCTCTTTTTTCTGTTTAGGCCGTTTTAGTACTTTTCGCGAAACGACTTTAGAGCGTGTTGTGAATGCAATTCTTGTCAGCAGCTAGAGCGGCTATTGTGAACCAGTCATGCAGAGAAATGACAAGACTAATTTCCGACGTAAAAATCACGATAAACACATAGAAGATAATTTTTCTGACCAGCAGTTTTAAAAGGCTTTCCAGATAGGTCTCTCTCAGGGTCTCTACCGATCCAAACGATGTTTTAGTTCGCTCCAGAGAAGCACCTTTTTCGGCGTGGACCTCCCTGAAACTCTGTTTCATATTACAAAGCAATTTCGAAATTAAATATGTCAACATTTACACCGGGATTTTCGGACCGAAAGTTCTAACAAACGGGAAACAAGTATTATGCTGTCCTGCGCTTTGAATAACCTTTCCAAAGAGATGTTTTTCGATTTAATCCGTTCAATACTTTTCGAGAAACGAGTTTCGTGCGTGTTTATTGGAATGCAATTCTAGTCAGCAGTAAATATTACACAGCACTTCCGATATTAAATAAACAAAGATTTGCACCGTTTTTTTTGGAGTGAAAGTTCTAACAAACGCGAAACAAATATTTTAGCTGTCGTGCGCTTTAAAATACCTTTCGAAAGAGATCCTTTTCGCTTCAAGCCTTTCGGCACTTTCCGAGAAACGACTTTCAAGCAGGTTAGAAATTCGAGTCTTGGCACTTTGTGATAATCATTCATTATTCATGCTGGGGAATGACACGACTTCTGTTTTACGGCTTCGGAGAAGCACGTATAATTTTCCTGCCCAGCTCTGAAAATGATTTCCAGTGCTAACAGTGCGGCAGTTCAACTGAACAAACTGATTTTTTTTTCTCTTAGCCCGCTAAATTTTCAATTTCTTATTTGGATAGACACAACCTGATGACCGTTGGCCATTGCTTGCGTGATCGGGCGCCTAGACTAAAAATAACCTTGACAGCGTGACGCGAAGCTTAAAATAGATTTAAAAAGATTATCATAGGGCACGGGGATATGTTCTCTCACCTCATAGTCTCTTGAGTATATGGATAATAGAATGTGAAAATAAGCCCTTATTCTCCGGCAAAAATTAGCCAGGTGTATGTGCAAGATATAGGGATCCTTTTCTGTGTTCTTGTTATTTATTGTCTGATAACGGTTACTAAATACGACTGTTGAACTGGCAAACATCAGTATTAAAGAAATGCCAAAGAAAACGTACAGTTTAGCATGATAAATGAAATGCTTTTATTCGCGAAAGAAAGCTGTAAATAACCACGCATCTTCAACTGCATGAAGAGCAGTTAGTTCAAACCAATTTCCCTCGTACTTTCCTAGGAGGCTTATATTAATCTTTATAATCCATCAAACCTTTTTGCGTCACGTGACCGAATATTCCCAGCTAAAACTGGGGGATATCCGAGATTAGTATAAATTTACCGTAGTCTATTGTGAATCCGTGAATTTGATTGGCTAAATTACTGTTTTCTCTCTGCTGATAGTCAACAGCTACGCATCAGTGCACATCGCGCATCGCGTTTGAACCTGATGTAACATAATAAAACAGTTCTTTTCTACGCGTTACCTGACATTTTTTTCTTTTTATGTAATGAGAATACGGTAAATTTATACTAAAACAATTAGACTACTCGCCCTCGTTTTCTACGAGCGATAGTCAACTCGGCTGCGCCTCGTTGACTATCTGCTCGTACAAAACTCGGGCTCGTAGTCTAATTGTTAAATATACCCCAATTTTCAAAACTGTGCGCGTTGCGTAAAAGTTCTCAAAATTGCACGAGCCTTTAGGCGAGTGCAATTTGAGAATTTTTAAAATCACGGTGAACTCATAATAACCTTTTCCCAAGATATTTCAAACGCAAAGGCGACCGGGAAAGCGTAGCATGACGGCCTAGAGATAATCCCTGACAGATGGCTAGTTTTCATGGAAAATCCGAGACGTGATCACGTGACAGACCCGTGACGCTTCCGTTATGGTTGTCATATTTTGACCGTCACGGATGTTGACCGTCACGGGTTTTACCAAGGCCCGCGGCCTTTCCCTGCATCAAGGAAGCACGGAGAACCGCAAACCTCTAGAGCAAAAATTTATTTTTCAAATCAGCATTCTTAATCCTCACGGTACCAACAAACGCTTTTCATTCAAAATTGTTGTTGTTGTTGTTATTCAACTAATTTATTCTGTTGTTTTTAACGTTATCATGCACCAACCGATAACGTAGCTCCATCTTTCTGTATATAAACCACACAAAACCCACAATTCCTAGATTCGCTCCGACGAAGGACTAACGCTCCATTCCGCTCCATTCCGCTCCATTCCGCTCCATTCCGCATCTCCGCATTCGAATCTCTTTATGGTGGCCAATTTACATTATCAACCCAGTTGATAAAACTAAATTTTCTTCCAATACTCCCCACCGACGCAGCACTACAGTTTCTTTATAAACTTACTCCCTTTATTCACAGTAGCAGGTAGTCCTTCTCTACAAACTATACATAGTCAACGCAGGAGCCTGATCACCCCTCATTCTCGACCCCAGAGCTCTTCTCTTTTGCGCATGACAGACGGCGAGAAGAGCTCTGGGGAACCCTGGACCAAGCTCTTTCGTTATTTGTCGTTGGTTGAAACAAAGAAAGCGCGTCTGATTGGTCAATCTGTGACGCGGTAAAATTTGAACGTGGCTTGCGAAAACCGTCCCGCCCTCTTGGGAATTCTCTGTCTGTTTTTTATGCAAATCACAGATCGTGCACGCAATCGTAATATGTGCAGTTTTCGGAGGTTTTTAGTTTTAAAACGGCTTCAAAAGTCCAGAATATTTCTTCTTAGCTCTTTACAGCAATATTAAGCTATTTTCAATGAATAAAGATGTTTCACAACTGAGAATCCGCCGAGAGAAGAACCAGGTGTTATTTCGTGACAAATTCCAAATTTGCATATAACCGAGACTTGTTTGACGTTTGAACGCAACGGCTGAATGACTTTTAATTAATCATGTGAACTCTTTAAAATAAAAAAAAATGTTTCCTAGCGGATTATCTCGGCAATTTTAACTGGAGGAGTACACGAATTAACTAAAGCTCTTATTATTGCCTTCTGCTTAATTTTTCAACAAAATGCCGAAGCTAGATATCGTTACAATGGTTTTTGAAAGCACGAGCATGCGCTATGAGACCCTTGTAGCCAGATTCTGGCTACGCGTGCGTGGAGTTCCCCAGAGCTCTTGTCGCCGTCAGTCACGTGATAAAAGACAAGAGCTCTGGGGTCGAGAATGGATCACCCCTAGTCTCCGTCAATTCGCAGCCATTTTTTTGGGGGAGCGTTGCGTGACATCCCAAGAAACGGCTGCGAAGGAGACTCGGTCACCCCATGACTGAGTATAACCAAGAAATAGCATTCGAAGCCAACCTGACTAAGACAAAAATAA
The DNA here is from genome assembly GCA_019787425.1 of Platygyra sinensis. Lineage (NCBI taxonomy): Eukaryota > Metazoa > Cnidaria > Anthozoa > Scleractinia > Merulinidae > Platygyra > Platygyra sinensis. The sequence continues at coordinate 49,265 of JAHPZR010007257.1, read as the reverse complement.
CGTCTGGCTTTATCGTTGACCAATAGTTGTTGGTAGATGTCTGCAAGACGGACTGATCTGGTGATTTGAGACATTTACGCCCCACGCAGAGCGTTTCAGTTCGTCGAACACAACCTAGTTTCCAGGGTCTCTCATCTTCCTGCCCAGATGAGAGACTCTGGGATCGAGGTTGGACAGTCCAGAAAACACCGTATGGCGTAAACGTATTGTCAATTCATTTAGCAAGCAGCTGTTGTGTTATCAAAATTTCTTATTAAAGCCAAGAGGGAATATTATTGCTCTAACACATATTTTTTTTAATGCTAAAGACCAACCGCTAGGATTTGATGTAAGCGTCCGTGAAGATTAAGAGCCATTTTTGTATTCAAGGGCGGCGAGACCTGTTGTGAACTCTTGAATTAAACCTTTCGTATTTCTGACAATATCTCACCACTCTGTCAAAAACTGAACTGCGATTTGAGTAAAATTTATCAAGCAAAGTTAATATATTCAGCCGTACTTCCGTGTGAAATTAGTTTCGCCTATTGCTTATGTATCTCTTGACGCTACTAAGAGGCAATTTAAGAAATACATTAAAAAGAAACTCGAATGGCAAATAAAAATTAATAAAGAAGTTTTGAATTTTATAAGGTCTTCATTGGAGAATCAGTTTTTCTTCCAATTGACAAATGCGAAAACCAACGTTCCCATGAACAAAAACATAGCTACTTCCCGTCGAGATTGTTTTGGCAAAGCAAAAATGTATCAAAGGAAAAGTGTATCAATTTCGTTAGCAATACAGCAAAATGATAGGTTTTCAAAACTGGGCACTGAAATTTATTCCATTGACAATTGAAAGAAGTTAAACAGAAGCTAACAATTTTAAATTTAACCTGCGGGCGTCAATGTTAAGTCTGTAAACTATGAAACTAAAACCTTATACTGACATAAAATCAGGATCATGGCAAACATACGGATCTAATGGCGCATCTTGAAGCGTGAAATGGATACGGGGAGCCGCATCATTTTATTTCAACAATACGGGAATACAGTATCGTTTATGTCTGAACGCCTACGACATGCAGCTGAAGTAAATATTAAACTGACTTTATTTGTTCCACTGTCGTACAATTTTGAGTTTCCAGAAGAATTTTTCTTCTAAAAGGATTCGCTGCTTTTATTTTTCAAATTATATTTAATTGAAACCAATTTCCAGAGCCTTAAATCGCCGGAAGAACATCGAACTCGAGAAAACAATCTTAAATCTACATTGATAATTCGATTGTGTATGTTGACAATTTTACTGGCCGATTACAAATGATGTCTAGTTTATTGATATTTTGAAAGAACAGAAGCTTGGCAAGATACATCGGCGCCTGAATGCATAATTTAGTTTTTCCCTCAAAACAGTCGCCTAGGCATTCAGACTTTTAATCACTGATCCGTGCTTGCTATGAATTCTGCTTCCCCATCATTTGAGATCGTTTTTAACTCACCTACGGGTCTCACTTAAAGTTGTTACTTTTAACCGCGGTATTCTTTGATTTTGAATTTTAGTCTGACAATGCCAAAATACACGGAGTCAGTGCCAGCTCAGATCGGCATAACCACAGCCAACTCTATCCTCGCTGTCTTAAACATCGTTGGTAATTGCCTGGTTTGCCTTGTCGTGATAAAGCACCAAGATATGAGGTATGAGACATGTTTTGCTTTTGTTTTCCTAGAATTGAAATGAATTGTAGAAAGCCGGGTGCTGGTTAGGCATTTAGTTCAGCCGGCCCTCTCGAGTTCTTTAAAAATGCTACAAATTTACAAAATAGCTGAAATGAAAAAAGCCTTGTTATTGCATATGCAACATAGGGTTTTCTATGCATCTTTAATGTATTTCGCATGCATGAATTTCCTGTGTAATTGTTGAGGTCCAGGACAATTTTCTCGCTTTCCAATTACCGTACACATAAAGTGGATTCATAATTTTATGCTGATACCGGTGTTACAAAACGTTTCTTAGTTATTGATATGGGCTTGCACCTTAGTTAATATTTTATCGCTGAGTTATCTTAGATGTCTTAGTCTTGCTTTCTTAGCAATTTTTACTGTCCTCTTTGATTTCAATGAAGCTCGAAATAGTTTTTTGGCGTGTGCAAACTGGGTTCTAACAGCGACCGCGCGAGTTCTAAGAAGCCACGAAGCCCACGTAAAAAATATGGCGTCTGTGGTGTATTTTCGTTTTGTTTGTGAGTGCCGCTTTCATACAAAATGTGTTGGAGAAGAAAAGGTTCAGTGAAAGTCAAAAAGAGGTTAACAGAGAAAGGTCTACATGTAAAACACAGCCCATGAAGATCGATGGGTGAATTTTGTGACACATTTAGTCGCGTTTCGTCGTTTTTCAAGCCGACAAAAACGAATTATAAAGGAATACTCGAGCAGTTTGTTTACTCAAGGACAAGAAAAGCTCTTACGATAGATTGCTAATTCGGATCGGTTTGCAAAGCACACTAGAGGGACGTCGTATCCAGGACATCTTAATCACAATAAATAGTTGCTTCCAGGAAAAGGCGCCGACCCCCATTGTAAACTTACTCAAGGTAAAGGACACAAATATAACTTAAGGGGCACGAACATGCTCTCATTGCCCAAAGTAAGAAGCATCAAGCATGGTCTCAGGTGTTTTCGGTATTTCGCTGCAAAGACATGGAATGCGCTGCCGGATTCGATTCGTGCCATGGCCGGCACAAGGGAATTTTTAAGAAATATTCGTCATGTAGTTTTCTAAAATTGTTATAATTGTAGTTAAAATTTTTAGATTTGGATTCTTAATTTTTAGATTGTTAGCTAAATTTTATCTTTCCTTTTGTTTTGTAATTTAACGGTTTATTTGTGGGCTTCCTGCAAAGTAGCTGTAGCTAAGTGGAGTGCCACGTAAAATAAAGTTCTGTCTGTCTGTCTCAAAGGTGATATGGTGAAAAGAAAACTTCGTTTGATGGGGACGGTGAAAGAGGGGTACAGCACTATCGAAGAAGTTTTTCGCTGAGACAAGCTTAAGACTTAGTTGTATTGTTTGCTTCTGAATTTTCAACGCTCTGGTAAAACCGGCCATGCGAGGTTTGAAATTGAATGAATTGAATTTTTCCTCATTTTCAAATTCGCGAGTCTGTATCTCCGCTTCTGGACGGTAATTTTTTTTAGAATTTTCGGTTACGACTAAGGGCAATTGGCTGCGTATATATATTGATTTTTGAAAAATCCGATAGGAAAGAAAAAAATTAAGAAACCTTTAGTCGAAAAGTAATAATTTTCTGTCATGTGCTCGACAGAATCATGATCATTCCTGTAATTCTAATATAGAAGTTTGAGAAGATTAAACCGGCCAATTTTGCAAATAAGAGTACAAGACAATACTGATTCCAATTTTGAGTGCACAACTGAATGCGTCATATGGTTGCCATGGTAACAGGTTCTGGGGAAAATATAATCGTGAAATAGAATCGTAAAACTTGCAACCTACGTAGACAAGTTTTAGCCTTACTTTATCTAGTTTGTTTTGTTCGTAATTTCCGCCACTCATTTTGGATTAGAAATATGTGTTTCGACATAATATAATATTTTAATTTCATTTTATATCTTTTATAACATCGAAACCTGAAGAAGGCTGGTCTGGACAGCCGAAATATACGAAGTTGTATCAGCCTTGCAGTGGATCTTTGATGTCTTTTTTATTTCTGTGGAAAATTTCATACTGTTGGGGACATTTGGGGACATACTGTTGGGGAGTTAAGATCTTAGGGTGCGTTCCTTTGGGGTGATCAGGATCAGGATCAGTGATCCAGGATCTGTCTGGATCATGGTACATTAAAAAAACCGATGAAATTACTCTGGCCATGGATTCACCGGTTCCCTTGATTCACCATGATCCAGGCAGACCTTGGATCACTGATCCTGATCGAGATCACCTCAAAGGAACGCACGCTAAGATGCAGTCGTTAACGAAAACCCCACAAAACAACTATACCTTTGGTTACAGGCGGAAACATAAGCGTGCTGCACGTGTGACATGCACTTTAGCACATACTTTTGAGGTGCTCTGCTCAACAACGACGTGAAAGCGCCAAATTTGAGGTTTTAAGGTCATTTAACAGTATTGCATTGCGCATCCTTACTGCGCAAAATTTCTCGCGCGCGTTAAGAAATGATAACATTTTCTTTACGGCTGGACCTCGAAAACGAGTAAGGTGACCTATTATGTTTTATGTCGCTTTGAATTGAGTAATAAATTTTTCTATGTTATATAAATATGGACCAATTCTCATTGAAGAACAAGAAACGATCGTCGGAAACGTGAATTTAGCAAAAAATCGTGATCATGGTGCTATTATAAGGGTTTATGGGCTATAAACAAGGTGCTGTTGCTCCTAGAAGAATATGGGGACCCTTCATGTTAAAGTTCCTATGATATAAACAATCAATAGGAAAAGTTTGACAAAAATCTCTGTGCAGGCTCTATTTCAGTGGAAAGACCTTAACGACAACACGAGCGTACGTACAAATGGGAATCTTTCCTTTTTCTATTTTTACTCTGAAACAGCTTGTAAAAATTTATTATTGGGATATTTTGCCCACATCGTACGAAACGCACTACACAGGGTAACCTCGCAAGGCTTACGACAGTGGAAATCATATTTTGAAGTGACGTTTTCGTCAATGTTGTCGTCTGGGATCGTAAACTGAGTCCCCAGTTTATTTAAAGGTGGCCAGACAAGTGGAAAAAAGTCTTAATTTACTGTACGGATCTAAAATAATTAGATAAGAAAGATGTTGATTCCATTCCATCATCCTCAAATCAACTGGTATATAGCAGAATAGAGCAGGCTGTTTTGAAGACGGCGGCCACAAAATTACCCAGTCTCGGCACTGACAGATCATATGATTTGTTTAATTTCACAGAACTTCTATCAACTATCTTCTCATGAACCTAGCTGTTGCTGACATGCTTGTGGGACTATTCTTTACACCACAATACATCTTCATGCATATGTTTACTCATCCTGACGGTGTCACCGGCACAGTCCTTTGCAGACTGTTGACAGGGAGCAACGTGGCCTGGGTCGGAGGTGCCACATCCGTGTTCACATTGGTTGTCATAGCATTTGAACGCTACAGTGCTGTCATGGATCCATTCGGAAATAGAGGGAGGCTTACGACACGCAAACTTAAGGTAACAGCTGATATGTAGTATGAACTTTCATAAAAAAGATTTAAAGCATGCAGCGTAAGCGAATTTTTAGTAGTGGGCCTTAATTTCATTCTCAGTGATCAAATCTGGCCACCATCTTAAAATTCGTTAGTAGAGGAAGATTGGGGAGATAAATTTGCTACATGAAGGGCAATGGGGAGGTGGGAAAGGAAGATACCCTCTTTACCTCTCGTCCCATTCCCTCTCAACATCCATCCAACATGGCGGGCGGTTCGATGGGACTCGCAAGTTTATACTCGCTATTATTTAATTGGTATAGGTAATCGCATGGGGCCGAGTTAAATTAAAGATTTAGCGATTATTGAATGAGGCTGATTAATATTGCCCTCCATGTTATTGATTAATTAATTAATTAATCAATTAATGAGATAATTAATTAATTAATACAACCTCTATATGATTGGTTGAGTAAGGTTAGGTTGAGCGGCGCAAAAAGAAAAAAAAGATAATAATTAAGGAACAAAAGAAACGATAACCTCAACTCTGTTTAAGGGCTGGGGGAGCAAGAAAGTACCTTTTTTGTCAGAAACAATAACTCAAATAATGTTGAGGATGGGGATTGAAGGTTCCCATTTTTACCTTATGGTATGACGTAAGTCATGCTTTGGGGTTTAGGGTTTGGGGCGAAATTCAATTAAAAATCACTCACTCATTCACTCACTCACTCACTCACTCACTTGTTAGACAATTAATTTATGCATTAAACCTGGATTAAACACGTTTTCCCCTACCTCCCCATCTCCGACAAGTTTGCCTTATTGTTTATGCTATTGTGTCAGTGTACGTGGGGGGAGGTACAAAGGCGAGAGTATGTCCAACTATACTTGGACAGATTCAAAATGGCGTCCTGTCCCTGAGAAGCGTGATGGCTTTTTGTTTCCAAAGCTGATCGGAACCTACCTTTGTGAAGCCAGAAATGGAAAGGAAATATGCTACAGAATACTCGACTGCAGAGAAATGGGCGTCGAAGTCCTAGAAGTGACGATAAAATGAACGATTCGTGCGTAAAGATCCCTTGCATGCGTGAGACCGCAATCATGAAATAACCTTACTGCAAATTGGTTAGTGTTAAACTTTATTGACTTTTCGTTTTACCCACGACCACGAAAATTTCGAAATATGCGGTGTTTTGAATTCAAAATAACTACTATGGGGCCTCTCGAGACTTTTGGAAACAGAGTTGTAGTTGGATGGAGGTTTAAGTTTCGGTAAAGAGTGCGGCCATGGACATCTTTGGAAGACGGCGAATAGCGTCGTGCACTAATGACGTCACGAAAATTTGACTCCGGTGTAACTCAGACAAACAAATCACTCCATGCGCTACTTCTTTGTAAGTGTCGTATGAAACAACGGCGCTCGTGAGGTCTTCAGCGGGATAATCAGCGATCAATTTAGCAATTCAATGGCCTCTCTAGGTCAAAATGTTGGAGAAAACTCACAACATGTGTCTTGGAATAATAAGAATACAGAGTTTGAAGAAGGGAGGCAAAATATGATGGGCTTCTCATGTATATAGGCTGTTTACGAATACACTCGTTACCTCCATAGCAAAAAAATATTACTGTTGTACCCAACATTCAGGCGTATCACTCACAAGAAATTCAGCAAGCCAGCAAATAAATGCCATAAAGAAATAACGTAGATCCGATAACCGTGAGTAGTCCACTCTGTCTTCGCCTATAAAAACAGTTTTTCCCCGCCTCAGTTATGCTACAACTATCGCGCCGACATAACTTTGATCTGAAATATTTGCATTTGAGGTCTATCACAGATTTATTTATGGCAACATTAAAATCTAGGTCCTCTAAATTGCCCAGGATACTAATTCTGCTATGAATTTAGAATTGTCTCAGGGATATTAAATAATTATATGTCTTGCTGTTCTATCGTATTCTAATTTCGGCTCGGGTTGTCAAGTTTGAGATATTTCTGGCAAATAAGTCAGCTGATAAGTCTTCTCTTCTAGACCAGGATAAACAGCAAATAAGTTTCTTTGTCATACGTTTCCTCGTTGACTATTCTGATCAGCTACAGTCGAAATCGCCGAGCTAAAAGTTCTCGACCTTCAATTCCTGAAGGTTTTGTTATCTGTCCGACTGTCGCTGCGGCTTTGTAAGATTATTGTGCAATTTGTCACATTTAGGCTAGCGCTCTTTTCTGGACACCTTGAATCCGTTTACCATTACCCAAGGCAGCAGTGTTTGCTTTCTAACATAATCCAATCTAATCAAAAGCCAAGACCACCAAACTTTTCTGTTTTTGCCTGATTTTCTGGTCTAGAAGACAACACGCTCAGACAAAACCTTCTATCGGACTGTAATTCTTGTCTGAGTCATGTGGGGGGTCTCTGGTGATGTAATCTATTTTTAGCAATAGTGCACGACGCTATTGACCGGCCACAGGAAGAAAGCAGTATGTTGACATGAACGCTTTATCATCTGGGACAAATGGTAAGCCTTCCTCCTCCTATCGTATGGCATTTTATGGAGAACATGCAACATATATAATTAAATAATAAGCACACTTTGAGATAATTTTCGCCATTCGTTCGGAAAGTTTTCGGAAAATATTGTCACACGCCAGCATATTACACATGATGTTGACAAACATTGTATATAATTTCTTCTTGTTGCTGTCATCATACTTGAAGCATTTTTGGGTGGTACATTATGATAGTCATGCAATATTTCAGCAGATTGAATTATATAGAAATCTTGAGTTCTAATAAAAGCACTGTGAAGTAGCAATACATGTACCATCTGGACTTTAATCTTTTTTTATGTTTGTTTGCTTTTTACTCTGACATGGTAACAGTCTGTGAAATCAATGTATTACAATATTTTAAATGCAAGTACTATAGAAAAGAAAATCATTTCATAGTTCTCCAACTTCAGTTTTAAGCAACTCATTCATTACCTTTGCAATGCCCCCAGGGGGGATTAGTCCCAGAAAAATTGGGAGGGGGTGTGCAGCCTGCTTCCCAAATCCCTTACCCTAGCTTTGACCAAAATCTGTGATATTCCCTATCCTATTTATGCCCTGACCAAAAATTTAAAACCCTATTTATGTTAATTCTGACTCATATATCAAAACCCTGTTTCTGACCAGTTCCCTAGTTCAGACCAATGTAAAATTAGCATAAACATAATTTGTGATGGGCTTTTGTTGATTTTCTTTTTGATAATGATGAAAAAGTGGCTTCTTGAAAACATACCCATATCAAGGCTAGAGTGCAAAAACCATACCCTTTTTATGATCAAGATGGCCGAAATCAGCTTTAATTGATACCCTATTTATGACCAAAACAGCTGAAAAACCATACCCTTTGGGGTTGCGCATGCCTATATATCCCAATTTAGGGAGTGCCCCCCTCCCCGGGGGTGTCATGCATTCTAACATTTTCTTATTTGAAGTAAGTAACTTCATTGTTCTGCTCTGTAATCCCTGATTATCATAAATTGGTTAATAGCCCCACATACATTCTTTTCACTATAACAAGTTAGCTGGTGATTTTAGCAAATCTGTGAATTATATACTTCCCAGGAAGCTTAGTGCAACAGGCAAGATTTTAAAATTCTGCCAAACTTAATGACAACATATTGTTCCAATATCCAAAAAAAAAACAGTTATGTACCAGTGAGAATAAAAATTGTAAATCACAACAATTATAACTTCTGAACAACAAAATATTTAATAACTACATTATATATTTTATTGAAAAATTTCCCTTTAAAAGAACTGTGTAGTTCAATATAATATTTTTAATGATCTGATCTCTACCATAAAAAGCCCTCTGTCCACTCCTACCACTTTTACAAGCATGTGTCTTTCTATCATTGGTCCTTATAATATATGAATATTTACTGGATGTACTGTAGAATGACAAAGTATAAAAATATTTTTGGTGACATTAACATACCAGTTTCAAAATGTTTCTTCAACAATAACTGTTTTTTTTTTAAATTAAGTAAACAGTAGTATTTCACATGTCTCTACTACAGCAACAGTCTCTTGTCCAAAAAATAAAACTATTTGTCTACCACACTTAGGGCGCGTTTGTTTGGGATATTCTGGAATAATCCTGGGAACAGAATAGCCGGAATGGAAATCCAGGTATTCCGGAATGAGAATAGTTCCCAAACAAACGCTTACTCGCATTATTCCAATTATTCTTATTCCGGATTGATCCCAAACGAACGCGCCCTTAATGGTATCAATTGAAACAATCATTAACAAACAAACATACCAAAAAAATCCATTTTCCAGGAAAAAATGCCTATTTGCAAAGATCAACAGATTGACTATTTCCTGTTGATTAACAGTGTTCCCGATTTCGAAAAATGTCAATTCCCTTTCTGAGTAATAATAACAATCTTTTCCTCAACAGTAACTCTCTTTTTGAACTAAGTCAATCCCTTCTCAGTTACAAACATAACAATTGTGCTGGCACGTGTAGCCTACGAACAAAAGTATAAACTTTGCAAAGATCGCCAGATTGCAGGGTGTACTCAAGGGTGCAAACAATTCATACCATGAGGTTGCTCTAAGGAGCCTTTGATACTAAGTTGGGTGAAAGCTGGTAAGTTTCAGTATTAAAGAGACCCTGTTAGGGGGGTTTTAGTCATCCCTTATCCCTAAAATTCCAGGGGCAGTTATCCCTTATCCCTAAAATTATCGAGACTGTTATCCCCAAAATTACTTATCTTTGGAATTTGACAATAGGTGGAAATTTTAAAGAGTTGAGTGACCCAGGATAAGGATAGATAAGGGACCGGTCATTATTTATCGCCTGGATGGGGGGATTTGGGGGATTTTCGGCTCAAGACAGTAACATTTAGCTGATCCCCCTTTAAATGTTATTTTATTGAAGTAATCCCCCTCATAAATCTTGATAAATTTTGTGATTTTCCCCTCCCCCATTTCTTCTCACGCATATTCACCTTTCGATGTATATATTTAGTGCTTTTAACGGTCATATGAAAATACTTTTCTGCGTAACAATGATATTACAGTACAATGAAGCCGCCATGGTGCAGTCTCTTGATCTGTGTGATTCCGATATCTGATTAGGGTTCTTAGGAGAAGTTTCCACAGGTGTCCAATAAATCATGACAAGCGGCGTCCGAGGGGGCAAGCCAACCTATACCTAGAAGGGTCTTGGGGCATGATCCCTGGAAAATTTTGAAATTTCAGGTTGCCGAAGATGTGACTTCATGTATTTTGGGGGGTGAAACAAGATGAAGAAAGCCTTGTCTATGATCATAAAAGCGAGTAGCGCTGTTTCACCTTTTAAATTCAATTTTACAGCCAGTGGAATTCTGCTGTTCTACTGAGAACCCTGTGACTGATATCAGTTGACTTACCAGCAATCTAACCAGGCGGTCTAACCATGCCAACATTGCCGAGTGCTTGAAAACTGCAGTTACCTTTCGAGTGCTAAATAGCCCTCCACCAAGTCTGTATGGGCATGTGTCATTTAGCGGTCCCCCTACCAGTTATGACTGATCATGTGTTATAACATAGCTATATGCTAGCGCGCGCTCTGATTGGCTACTTTTCTATGAAAAAGAAATGGATGGTTCATAGAGATGGTTCATACTGACGCCACTGTCGGTGAAATTTCTTCCAGCAAAAGTTTTTTCTCGCGACTTTTTTCGAGTAAAACTTAACTTTAGCTGTTACTAATGACTAGTATTATCCAACATTTGAGTTAGGTTTTCTCGGTGACTTTGAAGATTCAGAAAACGTATCTGAAATGGTTGAAGAAACATCGGAAGCGTCGAAAGATCAACAAAGCGAAAGTGCTACCGGTGAAAACAACACGTGCACGTGCACGCGCACGTGTAGCGAAAAGTGCTGCCAGTGAAAACAACACGTGCAGAATTGGCAATTTGATCAGTGCAGAAAAAGCGACTTTTCAGTGTGAAAAATGTCTTGCTATGTTATAAAAGCAATGGACAATGTCAAGCGCGCGTCCTTCCAATCCGGGATGCACTTGTATAGTTGAGAGAGCACTTAAGTGGCGTAAGAGATGCTCTCGGCTGCGCCTCGAGCATCTCTTACGCCACCTTCATGTTCTCCCAACTATCCGCGTGCATCCCGAATTGGATGGACGCACGCTAGACATTGTCCATTCCTTTAATGTCCATGTTACAGCAGGCGCACCATGATGTCAGTGGTTGACCGAATAAAAGAGCCTGGGAGCAAATCCTGGACATCTGACCCAACTTGCTTGAATATTTGGACTGATAAATGACCCGTTACTGTTCGTTACCGATCGCTGGTGATGCAGTTCCTCGGCAAAAATGACCAAACGAGTGACAATTGAGAAATCAAAGCTGTTTTTTGTTATCCCTAAAATTATCTCAGTTATCCCTTATTCCTATAATTATTTAGTCAGTTATCTTTTATCCCTAGAATTATTTTGCCAGTTATCCCTTATCCCTAAAACCCCTAACAGGGCCTCATTAATTCTGATTTCAGTTTTGCCACATATCCGTTAAATTGAGGGATTTTCCGCACGGTTAGACCTGCAGCACCGTATATAGTGTCTTCCTTAAAGAAAACAGAAGTTTACTTGAAGCTAAAGCTTCGTAGTATCCGATTTTAGCCCGTAAAAATTACAACGTTTTTCAGATAGTTTAGAAGCCTTTTGGTAGGCAGAATTCTGTGTAGAAGTCCATACTGAAAATCGATGAGTCTTGTGCTTCGGTGCAGCTAGCTATCGGAGTACAGGCCGTTCTCAAATCCACATCAATGCTTCTATTCAGGTCAAGATCAATACTGACCTTCCACTTTCTTTGACATTTCACTGGTATACCCTATTGTAAAAGAGACAATTTTATCATAAACAACCCTGTTTCCTTTAATTAACACTTTAACAGTTCATTTGTTAGGTTCATTTATTGTGAATATGTTTATGGCATATATAATTCCAATATATTTCAAAGAATTTAAAAGTGTTATAATTGGAGCCGTTTGATCTGATTGGCGTAATTGTAAGCTGGAAAAGTGGATATCTACAATCATGGACGAAAGTCTTGGGACAAATTTACATTTGTGGCGCTTTTTCACACGCTCCAAACAAACAGTCAGGCGCGAATTCATCTACACTCGTTCAGCTCCCCCCCTCCCCCCCCCCCCTACAATGTTGGACAAGTGTACACGCTCTATTTCTCTAGATTTTCAACATTGCACGGGGGGCGGGGGAAAGCAACGCATTTTGAAACGGAAAACAGAAAATTAATGCAATTACACAAGTGTCCCAAGGAATTTTCTCCACGATTGTAGAGCAAGAGCCGATGCGACGTAAGGTTTATTAGTTTGTGGTGTACCAGCTCAATCAGCCTTCTTTCTAGCTTCCTGAAGAAAGCTGATTTGGCTTGGTACACTACTAAAAAGTCAACTCTTCGTTATATCGGCTCTTGGTCTTGATATCCACTTTTCATAAAATGGAGGAACGATTCTAAGTTGGACTTGTCTCAATAATCACTGGATTTTTTAGTCTTTTCTAATGACAACTTTTCCTGGTAAATGCTAGGTTCATTCCTTCATTACATTGTTTTTGGTGTGAATATCTGTTCTTGTATCGCACCCTGATGACAGCGACACTCCCGGAAAGTGGCAGTTGTCTTGCCCTGATCCTTAATGAGTTTGGAAGGATTTCCCTTCTCCCATCTTCTTTGTTTCGTTTATTTTAGGTGCTCATTCCGTGCTCCTGGCTTTTTGGATTGGTGATTAATTTCCCAGGTTTTTTGGTCAAGAATTTTGACTCGAAAGCAACTTTCTGCATCAGACGATACCCTGAGGAATGGATGGGCAAAACGTATACTTTGATTTGGTTTCTGTTTTTGGCTTTTTTTCCGGTTGTGATAATGGCCACACTTTACTCTAGAGTCGTTCACACTTTGTGGTTTCATCGCCCACATCACTATGCTTTCGACAATCGACAGCAGGTAAGATAAGACTAGGAGAAAAAGTGTTAGACTGCTTCAAAAGAGGACGGGGTAAGAGAACACATCTTCACACACCATGATATTATTCAGTGTAAACTTCGCGCCATGCTGGTCTCGTTCCCATGGTCGCACAGCCAGTGATCAGAGGATGTAACCAATCAGGTGTCATCGATAAAAAAAGGGCCTTGTGCCATGACCACGGGATAAATCGAAGAAAATCATCTTTAGAAGAGACCCATAATGGTGGATATGTTCTCTTACCTTGTCCTCTCTTGACTGCTTACATAGTCAGTCATAGTAATTTGTTTCTTTAGTTGATCGTGTCACGCAGTTGAGTAGAACTGTAAAGGGGAGAGGGGGCGACGTGGTACTGAACACTGCTGACGCAAAGAAGCGCTCGGTTCGAACAGTTACTGCACAACAATGAACGCCTAAGTTAAATAAACGAAACTGATTCGTACACAAGGTTCATGAGTACCGTGGTTCAGTTTACCATTGGTAACCAATATATGTCACTGGGAGTGTATTGTCACCCAACACGCTACACCTTGAGTGCCCGCTTGGATAGTTTAACTATGTTTTCATAAACCAATTTTTGGTCACTAGGGACTGCTAAAAGTGCGGAAGCGAGTCACCCTCATGGTCGCCACAGTAAGTGCCATATTCGCATTGTGTTGGATGTCTGGAGCAGTCAACTATCTTGTGGCTTTCTTCTCGCCCGTGTTCGGCGCTGGTGATGTCGCATATGTCACGCAATCTACAGTGGTCATGTTTAATTCCGCTGTCAACCCAATTGTGTATGCTTTGATCAATCAACAGTTCAGCAAGAAGATCAAGTACATGATGTGCTGCAGATGTCGCTCTGGGATATACCCTGTTAGAGAAGAGCGGAACTTGGCTGATCTCAACCAAAGCGTAGTGCCAGTGCCAGAAACAGAAGAGACCGCGTTGTAGCAGACTTGGTAAAAATAACACCTTCGCAAGAAATTTGACAAAAGTACAGCCAGAGCTATTTACAACGTACCTTGCTCCCAGAGGACCTCATCCCAAACGAAAGGAAATGGTACATGGAAAAAA
>JAHPZR010007257.1:0-25000 GCA_019787425.1 Platygyra sinensis | reverse complement strand
ATTTATGTTCCAAAAGTACTAAAATTTTTGAAAAGTAAATCCTGGTATTTATTTTATTTCTTATGCCGAATCAGTCGGACTTCTAATAAGTCGCCGACAGCTGTCGCTCTCAATGAGCAAGCGCAAAACAAAAACTATATTTTAACGAGAGCTCCGATTACGAAAAATTATGAACATTTGTTTCAGTTTTTTGATTTGTTTTACGCATATCTTAACTTCGTGAAAGTTCCTTATCAAGAAAAAAGTGCTTTAAACTTTATGATCTAACAGAACTAAATTTTAAAGCGCAGTAAGTTTAGTTGAAAATTAAAATCCTTGTATTAATTTCATTTATCCCGAGTCACTCGGACTTTTAAGAGCAAATCCCCACAAGAATCAAACAAAATCAAATTTCTTCGGCAAGGCTTGAAAACTGAATTTCTTTCCCCTTTTGCATATAGTTAGCCCCAAGCAAGAATACAAACAGCCTGTGTTTTTTTCCTCGAAATAGTTTTGTCTTTCTGAGAAAAACAACTTTTTCGATTTACCCTCCAGACTCAGTTTAGCGAGTCCCATTTGGGTTGAAAATCGACCATTTTCATTTGATTCGCATGTCGCAACCATCAAGCGCAGAAAAATTGTAATGCAACCAACTTATTGCATAACTTTTCCTTGTCCAAAACCCACAATTTCAAGAATATTGGACTAATCTAATAATTTTGCGGTCAATAAAACCAGAGTGTTCTCCAACCTTAACTTCGTCGGTCGGTGCGAAGAATTGTTATTTTGACCATGTGCCATATCACCGAATTTCATAAGATTGAGGATTTTAATTAAGGAAGGGTAGGTCTTTCAAAATATGTAAAGTTTAGTTTGGGCAAATGATTTGGCAGTCGTCAAAAAATTATTCAAAATTGCTTACTCTAGACACAAAATCACGCCAGCAGTGTTGAGTGCGTGACCAAGAGTATATTATCATTGTATCCGCAATCTACATACCAATATCACTTTGGTTCGAAAGTCAGCGTTACAAAGGTATAAATATGATAAACATGCTTACCCTCTTCGATTTGTAACATCCTGAATTTGTCAAACTGTTTCTTTCCCTGTATATTTTCAGCGACGTTTTCGACAAGGCCCACATCAGAATTTGAAGAAAAACAATAACTGCCGAATGCATATGTATTCATTTTATGTAACACAATCTCTGCTATTTGTGTCCTTTGATTTAGCAAGCAGTAAACCGCTAAAGCGTTATTCAATTGCAATATGCGAGTTTCGAGTTTCCATTTTGAAGGCATTTGAAAGTTCTCGCTGTTGTTGATTTCAACGTGTAATTTGCATATTTATACCCGAGGCAAGCGGCGCAACACCATTTGCACATAGGGACGAGGCTGGGGATTTCTCCAGACTACAGAAAGGGAAGTTTTAACTGGTCACGAGAACAGACTGTACAAGGAGAAAGTAAAGCGTCAGAGAAATCAAAGCAAAAAACTGACCAGCAAAACCCGAAGAAAATCGGAAATTGACCAGCAAAGCTGCGACTGACTCTGATGTTCTCCCGAAGTCTTTTAGATCCTCGTTCTAAAATTCTAACATAACAAGAAAAAAAATATATATTTTTTCCATGTTACACAGTTTACATTCATTACTTGCAAATGCTTAATGTTACATTTCCTACTTGCAATACACTACGTTACAAAACAATTAAAGAAGCCTAAGCCGTGTATTACACTGTGATAAAACACGATGCAGGGGCGTAGCCAGCATTTCTAGGAGGGGAGTGGGGGGTCCAAATTGTTTCCAACGAAAACGGTTGGTCTAAAATCCTTACATTACGTACATACAAGACTTTGGCGTTTACGCTACGCAAACAGAAGACGCCTTGGTTGCCGTTGAGCAAACACTGTTATCACTTCCTTGATATTTATGTCTCGGTGGTAATTGATGTTCATCAACGCCAGCCCAGACTCTCACTCGCTTGACATGGTTGACCTCAGGCATGTTTTTATCCTTCTTAGTGCACTGAATGAACGCTCACATTCAGTTGACGTCATCGGCAATGTGCACAAAATGCGGGTCAAGGTGTGGATGTTAGAAAAGAACTCTCGATCGCATGCTGCGAGTGTCTGAACTGCACAGGTGGGAAGGCCGGCATCCTCAGTGCTGCACCACTTTCTCTTCCGTCGCAAGAGCTCAACAACCACATGGGGAGAAGGAAGGTTGTTCTCATAAATCTCCAGCGCTGCGTCAATGTCAGGATTTCTGTGATCGACAGCTACCAGCTGAGAAAGAAGATTAAAAAGGCTGGACAAGGCAGCATCATTAGTAGGATTGAAGTATGTTTTCATCTCTGATTGTAGATGGTCTAGAAGGGGAATAGCAACTGCCCTCTTATAGTAATCAGATGGTGTCTGGGCTGGCACATTGTCGCGATGCTACTGCTGATCGGTCCGGCGCGGGATGGAAGGTACAACACCTACATTTGCCGCGGTAGTGACCGCCAGATCGAGCCACTCGGATGTCTTCGATGTTGTCTCGGAGTTCCTGGAGATCGTCCGTGACATTATTACTGTTAGTGTATGCCTCGTAGACAGCTAGATCTCTAGAACAACAAAAATGGATCGTCTACTAATTTCGCAGGCATTTCTGCACACACGTGCATCTTGTTACACAAAAATCCCAACTCTGCTTATGTCTCCAAAAATGAAAGTGAAACGCAAAACGAAAAATTTCAGGAATCGAGAGTCCATTACACTCTTGCTGGGAGAGGGGGGTTCCTTGGCGCGGGAGGGGGGTTCCCGAACCCCTGGAACCCTCCCCTGGCTACACCCCTGCGATGATCATTTGAGAACGCGAGGGAAATGTAGAAAACACGAGCCGCAGGCGAGTGTTTTCTACATTTCTCGAGTGTTCTCAAATGACCAGAGTGTTTTATCGCAGTGTAATACACGGCTTAGGCTTCTTCATTTGCTTTAAAATATAGATTTTACGAGCGCAAAACAATAAAACAGGCTTTTTCTGTGTTTTATACTCTGATAAAACATGGGTTTTTGACCAGTCAGAGCGCGCGCAGGGTAGTATATTTTAATTAGTTATAAACATCACTTATACGGCACTAACTGCCCACATTACATTACGTTACATTACACAACATTACATTACAATACACTATATTACTTGCTTACACACATCGCTTACAATACATGACATAACCTGACAATACATTACATTCCTTACTGTATGTTGTTATTGTTTAGGCCTTGCAAATTGAAACTGTGACTCCTTACGTTAATTTATGAAACTGGATCACTTCTTTAAAAAAGTATTTTGCTTGTTTGATATAGAAGCTATGTTACGTTCAATTTCAATTTTGTCATATACAAGATTTAAGAAATCTGCGAACTAAAATTTAACGCTATTTAATGATTTGCAATAGAGGAAGTATTTACCTATGAGAGGTGGTTTAGGGTTGAACAGGAAGACCAATTCGTGAGAACTCCGTAAATTATTTCATTCTTGGAGAGGCTAAGGGTCTTTTTGGAAACAGAATGATACCATTTAATAAAATCCGACCAGAAAGAACTAGCAATGGGGCACGATACAAATAAGTGACCGACTGTTTGGTTCTAGCTTTTGTACAAAAGAAAAAAAATAATTGGGGAAGCTTCAAAGTCTTAAAAATTTCTAAGTGTAACTCTTCATCAATGTGATCTGTTGTTTTTTTTTTGTGCTTTTGTGTTACAGGTGCTTGTTTGTTGGCAATTATCACAGCCTCTTTTTCCACCGTGTTTTCCGTAGTTTGTATTAATGTTTGCTTACGTGTCGGAGTCAGTGAGAAAAATAACTTTCGTTACTTTATTTGGTTTGAGGAAAAGTAAACAAGCCAACATTTTCGTTGCATGGTCAATAGCATGAAATAAATATACAAAAAAGTAATTCTAAAGAACCAGTACTGAGATTACAATCCTTTTTTTGTGTTTTTGGCAGACAAAAATCCCCACCCTTACCCGGTGCAAAGAATTTTGCCACGTGGCTATGCGAGGAATATGCAAATAGTTCCGCGCACAGTTTCTAAAAATAGATTACATCACTAGAGATCCCCCGATCGATGGCGGCTTACAGTGTATTCGTTCGTCACTTACTAGCAATTTCTGCTTCAAAGCAGGTTGAGTGATTCTATCGAGCAGTACAACGAGCCACCAAGGTACAGGTTGCATAGGAACTTCGCAAAATCGCTCTTTGTGATTCAAATGCCCGGTACAGAGGTTCCCGACTTTCAAACTTAGCGGAACGCCATTGAAGAAATGACTGGAGCGAAACGTTGTTTGACAGTCAAGATATCATATCTGGGCTAAGGTGAACATATTCATGTTGCATTGTGCTTTAGTAATCCGGATATTTCGAATTGAAGGGATTTAATTAATTATCAATGCAGTGGTAATGTTTAGTCACGCATTCGACTACTTGCGTGGTTTCGATTTTTCTGTACGATTTGAATAATGTTTTGACGACTGCTTATTCATTTGCCCAAAGTAAACTTTACATATCCTGGAGGACCTATCCTTATACAGTCAGAATCTAAAATATTTTGGAATTCCGAGATATGGCACTTGGTCAAAATGTCAATTCTTTTCACCAACCGTCGAACTCCACGGCGGAGAACACTTTGCTTTTGTTAGCCGCCAAATAATTAGATTAATACAATTTTCCTGTAATTGTGCTTTTCTGGACGACCAAGAGATATGCAAAAAGTTGGTTGTATTACAACTTTCCTGCACTCAATAAATGCGACACGCGAATCATTTGAAAATCGTCGATTTTCAGCCCGGTTGGGACTCGCTAAATTGATGCCAGGACGTGAAATCGAAAATGTCGTTTTTCTCGGAAATACCGAAATATTTGATGAAAGAAAACACATGGCGTTTTTACCTTTACTGAGGTCTACTTATATGCAAAAGTAGGGCGAATTTAATTTTTCAAGTCTTACCGGACTATATTTGATTTTTGTGGACATTTGCTCTTAAGATATGGTACTTCACTGAATATAGCTTTTAAACGTTTTCATTTGTTTTGTTTCCTTTCTAAGATGTGTATGCTATAAATTTCCCAATATGTGCAGTAGTGTTATATGTAAGCTTGTGACAGATGATATTCTTATGTCGTTTTTAACATTGTAAAGCGCTTAGAACAGCGATGTATAAGCGCTATATAAATTTTAATCTTTATTATTATTATTATTATTATTATTATTATTATTATTATTTTTTTTTTTTAAGATTTTTGGCGAATTGTTACTTTCCACTTTTGAGATACATTGCGTTTTGCATTGGAAAATAATCCTTAGCGATTCTTTGCGCAATGTCACTCAGTCATACTGACTTCGTGAAATATTGCTTAATGACGTGATACCTGAAAGGACATTGTGTGGTGTTCATTGTACTTCCCTCTAATTTTATTTCGTATATAGATTGTTGTCCAGTTAGGTATATGTCGCAGAAAAACATTTCCTGTCGTTTTAAAGGAGAGCCACAAGACATTAATTTAAGTTTAAGTTTAATAATGCTTTGTCATGGTAATGTATGTACAATAGAAATAAAATTCGAGAAAAAAAAAATAAAAATAAATAAAAACGCATGACCGGAGAATAGTTGGGGGAAACTAAATTCCCATACTAAGAATATTCTCCACGACTAAATTATCTATGAAAATTTGAAAAAAAGAAAGCTAACCAAACGAATCACATCTCATTTTAAGATTGACACAAATGATCTAAAAGATAGGATTTAAAACTACTCAATGAAGACGCATGCATAATGTTTGATGGAATGCTATTCCAGGCCGTTATGTAGCGATTAAAAAATGAAAATTTGAAATAATTCGTACGTGTCTTCTTAGGTCTTCTTAAACCATTATGTTGAAATAAATGTCACAGAACAACAATAACAACAACAATAAACTTTATTAATATTTAACAATTAAAAGAAGAACATGTGCAACTCGCATAGTAGCGTAAGCTAGTCGAGGCGAGTTGTACAGGAAGAAAAAAGAAAAAGAAGAGAATAGACCAATTTGTAAGCTTCAAATAACAGACTATATGTATGAACAATGACAGGAATAAACTATAAATACAATACAATCATTAGCATCGGAGATAAATATGGTAAACAGTTGATTGGTCAGTATTAGAAAACTGCTTTACTGTCTTATCAGTTTCTCTGAACGAGAGAAACAACCTTAAAAATGTGGCGAGTTATACTGCTTAGCTACCATTCCTTTTTTTGGTTTCCAGTATCAGGCGACGTAAATATTAACTATAAGTTCTGCACTGTGAATAAAAGGTCTCGCTGAATAAAAATTGAAATAATAGAAGAAGAATAAGTGGATGTTAATTACTCATCAATGAATCAACAGCAAATTAAAAAGCAAGTGCCATTAGAATTAAGAATTACGCATATCTAATCTTCATGAAGGTTACTTCTTAAAGCAAAAATGCTTTAAAATTTCCTGATCTAAGAGTACTAAATATAGCCTTTAAACGTTTAATTTGTAATTTGCAAAATGGTGTTAGCCACTTTAAAACATTCATATCTTTGCTAAGATTCTGGGCGAAATGTTGCTTTCCACTTTTGAGATACATTGCGCTTTGCTTTGTGCAATAATTCTTCGAGCTTCCTTGCGAAATGTCGCTCCGTACTTCGTATAATATTGTTTGATGACGTGTAGCTGAATGAACTTTTTGTGGTGTTCATTGTTTTCGTTCTTACTAATTTTGTTTATAGACTTGATCTAATTAGGCATATATTTGTACCAAAAAAAAATACATTTCGTGTCGTGTTAAAAGATAACCACAAGCTCAATTTCCACCCAAAAAGCTCGCCATGAACGTAATTGAATCTAAAACCTGATCCGTGGTTATAATATGTCCCATGATTGAAAGAAAGAGTTCCAGAAAGAAAGAGTTCTTGGTGGAGAGATTGCCATCGCCATGACGGCAATAATCCTGAACATTCTAAGCTTTCCTGTGACGATTGTGATGAATGTGCTGGTGATAATGGCGGTGAAGACAAGACAAAGTTTGCCGCAAAGTAAATATAACATTTTGCTGGCCTGCTTGGCTGGAACAGACCTGTTAGTAGGAGCGCTTCACAGCCAAGTTACATCATGACACAGATCACTGATTTATGTCACAAAAGCCGGGTTTACCTCTGTCAGAAATCTTATATCTTTAATTCCCATTTTTGTATCTCTGTTAAATCTGTTATTAGTAGTTGTAATGATTTGAAAGACATGCAAGGAGCTGCATAAAATGCACAGGCAAGAACTAAGAGCCTTTTTATATTCTACGTTTTTTAAAACAAACACTTCTGTCGTGTGACAATCCCGAAACTGATAATTTTGAAGCAAGAGATGATCTGAATTTGAATATTAATAACATTATGTTGAAATAAATTTCGCAGAAATTGATCTAGAGTGTTGTCAGTTTCTTTGAAGGGGAGAAATAAGTTATACCATTCAGTTGTTTTGTTTTCAGTTTTCGACGACGCAAATATTAGTTGGTAATCCTGCACTATTAATGAAAGGTTTCCCAAAATAAAAATTACAAATAAAAATAGTAAACCTTATGGGAGAATAAAGGAAGATAAAGTGCATATCAATCCCACATCAACGAATCAACAGCAACCTGCAAAGGAAGTGCCATTTGAAAGAGTGTAAGATTTTACACACATCAAAACTTCGTGCAGACTCCGTCTAAAAAGACATACTTAAAATTTATCATTTAACAGTAACAAATTTTAAAGTAAAATAGCTTACTATTGCATTTGAAATTAAATTCGTTGTATTAATTTCATTTCTCCTAAGTCACTCGGCACTTTTAATCTGTCGACGACAGCTGCCTCTGCCGCTTCCGCTTTTTTGGAGGTAAAAAAAAGATTAAGTACATATCTCAGTTACACATGAATGATTCAACAGCAACCTGAAAAGCTAGTGCCGTTTGAAAGAGTGGAAGATTTTACGCATATCTAAATTTCGTGCAGACTCCATCTAAAAAGATATTTTAAAATTATTAGTTAACAGTACTAAATTTTAAAGTATAATAAGCTCACTATTGCATGTAAAATTAACTTCCTTGTATTAATTTCATTCATCCTTAGTCACTCGTACTTTTAATGAGTCGCCGACAGCTGCCGCTTTCAATGAACAAGCGCAAACAAAAACTATATTTTAACGATAGCTCCAGTTACGAATAATAGTTATCAACATTTGTGTTTTGATTGTTTCAACGTTTATAACTCACGAAATGTAGTTTCAGTGAAAACAGCTTTTAAACTTTTAATTCGTTATTTGTGAAATGTGTTTGTCACCTAAATAGATACACTTGTTTTGTTAAGATTTTGGCGAAATGTTACTTTACACTTTTGAGATATATCAGTTGCGTTTTGCTTTGTGAAATAATCCTTCGAGATTCTCTGCGAAATGTTGCTTCATACTTGATGCACGTTTTTGGTGCTTATTGTTTTCGTTGTAATTAATTTCGTATATAGGCTGTGATCAAGTCAGGCATATTTCATAAAGAACATTCCATGCGCTGTTGAAAGAGAACCACAAGCATCCCCACACATCCGCTGAAAAAACTCACCATGAACGTAACTGAATCTAAAGCCGGATCATCATGCCCCATGAACGAGATGATTTGGAAGCAAGAATTCCAGAAGGAAAAGTTTACCTTCGCCATGACAGCAATAATCCTGAACATCTTAACCTTTCCTGTGACGATCGTGATGAATGTACTGGTGATGATGGCGGTGAAGACAAGATCCAGATTACAAAGTACATATAACATTCTGCTGGCCTGTTTGGCTGGAACAGACCTGTTAGTAGGAGCCGCTTCACAGCCAAGTTACATCGTGGGGCAGATTTATGTCATAGAAGGAATATCTCTGTCGGAATACTGCCGATACCACAAACTGACCAATCTTCTGGTCTTGTGTCCTATTTTTGCATCAGTTTTACATCTGACACTGATCAGTATCGAACGGTTTGTAGCTATGAAGTATACTTTTCACTATATGACAATTTTTACTGCGCTTCGTTTAAAAATAGCTGTTGTTAGTTCCTGGGTCCTGGCTTTCTGTCCAGCTATTCTGCGAAGTCTTTCTGAAAGGTTGGAATTTATTTCCAGTGTCTTAGCTGTAACGGTTTTATTTCTCAACATCTTGTTGATAGTTTTCTGTCATTTATCGGTCTATTTTGTAACCCGTCGCCACGAGAATCAAATCAAATGTGAACAGATTTCACCACAAGCTGCATCAGAGTTCGCAAAGGAGAAAAAAGCTTTGAAAACTACAAGGATAATTATAATGGCTTTGCTTGTATGTCTTTCTCCTCTGTTTGTGTATGTTTTTCTTTGGTTCGTCTTTTCTAAGAATAGCAGTTACACTGGGAACGTGATAGTTTTGTCTCATCCCGTTTGCATATGGTTGTCATCGCTCAATTCTCTATGCAATCCGTTCATATACTGCTATAGAAATAAGATGTTTAGAAATGCATGCAGGGAGCTGCTTAGAATGAAGTGCACAAACTTTAACGAGGAGTAAGAAGTTATTGAGTTCAGTTAATTTTGTTTTGTTTTTAGATTGAAACGACGTAAAATTTAGTTGCAAAACTAGTAGTAATAAAGAATAAAAATTAATAACTAAATTTTAAGGGAAATAACAGAAGATGACGAGCATATCGATGAATCAACCCCAACCCTGAAAAAGGAAGTGTTATCTAAAGGTCTTAAAGTTTTTGCGCATAATATGTGAACTTCGTGATTTCTCCTTAAAATTTTTTGACAAAAATGCATTGTATTGCAGTTGAAAGTACAATATTTTATTCCTTGCACTTGGAATTATTTTTTGTGGAATTTCAGCAATATCCTGAATCACTCGGAGAGTAAATCACTCCATCACAGCTGGTATTTTTAATCTATATTTTAACATAAGTTTTAATGAAGAATACTAATTATTAACATTTGTTTTAGTGGTTTCATTGGGAATCAGTTTCTGCATGAGAAATTGGTACTTCAAGTTCACAACATTTCAATTCGTAGTTGGCGAAATGGTGTTTGTCTGGTTTAACAAAAATTACTTAATATTCTTGACGGAATATTACTTAACTTGTTTTCCATTTTGACAAAGATTGAATTGCTTTTTGTTCTGTGAAAAGATCCCTGGAAGATCTCTCCGAAATTATACTTTACTGGTTTGGTTTGCCGAACGTCAATTTATATTTTAAGAAAAACTCGCTCGGTGACATTCTAGCTGAAGGAACGTTTTGCGGTTTTCATTGTTTTCATTTTAACGATTTTTTATGTAGACTGTGATCTTGTTAACAATATTTCATAAAAAACCATTTCGTATCGTGTTTAAGAAAAAAAGCATTAGGAAAACTTGTTCGGTGACATTTTTGCTGAATAAACGTTTTGCGGTTTTCATTGTTTTCATTTTAACGAATTTTTTTATATAGACTGTGATCGTGTTAAGAATATTTCTTAAAATAAAACCCATTTCGTGTCGTGTTAAAAACAAGCAAGCAAGCTAAATGAACTTCCACTGAAAAAAAAAACTTACCATGAATGTAACTGAATCTAAGTTGAGATCCTTGGTTGTAATATGTCCCATAGTTTTGAAGTAAGGGTACCAGGTGGAAAAGATTGTCTTTGCAAGGACATCCCGGCATTCTAAGCACTGATTTTGAGACATAGTAATTTTTGCAAGGACCACCGTGACAAAACAGAAGTACCGGATCCTCTCGTTGTAGAGAGTCTAATAAGCTAGAAGTTGAGTAATCGACGAAAATTAGCAGGGCTGATTAAACACTATAGGGATATATATTTTCCAATATTTTGGAAGGCAGGGCCTTCCTTCTTCAGGGTGTTACAGAGAATGACTCTAGTTTTAAACGTTACAAATTTAAAATATGGAAATACGATGTGACTAGTGAAAAGATAAATAATAACAAAATACTGATAGACAGGGCTAAGTAATTAGTAACGACGAAAAAAGTAACATAAAAATTTAAAGATTTAAAAATATGGGAAAACGTTACAACCTGAAAAGTAGTAATGAACAGCTATAAATAGTACAAATGACTTAAACATAGAAAGCTTATGCAAAAGAAACGTACTAAGTTTCATCGATCTTTCTTATTACAGTCAAACTAAGTGAAGCGTACCCCTCAAGAGTGCATCAATAATGAACTGATTATTTGAAACTTGAACCCGCTGGTCGTTTCAAGAATGCAATAATGAATTGATTATTCGAATATTGAACTCGCTCGCTCGATCCAAGAAAACGACTAACGCGTTCCGTTTTCGAAAAATCAATTCACTGTTGCGACTAGTAGGTTTGAAACCTACTAGTCTTTTCTAGAATGCAATAGTGAATTGATTTTTCGAAAACGGAACCCGTTAGTCGCAGTTTAGAGAACAATACTTTTTATTGCATTGAAATTAAACTCCTTTTCGAATTTCAGTTATCCGAACGCGCTCGGACTTTAAATCAGTCGACGACAGCTGTCGCTTTTAATGAACAAGCGCAAGACAAAAGGTACATTTTAAAGAGCGTCCTCCAAAGTAATACTAAAAATCACCATTTGTTTTTATTGTTTTAATAGTGCATCAAGCTATATCACTTAAGAAATAGTACTTGAATATAATCAACAAAATTTTAGTTGGTAATTTTCGAAACGGTGTTTGTCACTTTAACAGTTATTGTTAAGATTTTTGGCGAAATGTTGCTTTTTCACTTTTGAAAAAGATTTTCTTGTGCTTTGTGAAATAATCCTTCCAGATTCCTTGTGAAGTGTCAATTTATGCTTCGTGAAATATTGCTTGATGATGTTTTACATGAATAAACGTTTTGTAGTGTTAATTGTTTTCGTTCTAATTAATTTCGAGTCTGTGATCCAGGCTGGCATATTTCATAAAGAACTTTCCGTGTCAAGTTAAGGAAATACCGCAAGCTTAATTTCTACTGAAAGACTGGCCACGAACGTAGCTGAATCTAAAGCGGGATTTTTGGTTGTAATATGTCTCATGATTTCGAAACAAGAACCCTAGGTGACAAATATTCCTTTCGCCCAAATTGCAAAGTAAATATAACACTTTGCTGGTCTGTTTGGCTGGAACAGACCTCTTAGTGAGGGTGGTAAAGGGGGGGGGGGGGTCTAGATCACGTTTCAAGGAAAATAAAACGGTCCTTTCACAATTCACGAAAAACAAAGACATATGAAAATCACGGTTCACGGCGAATTAAACATTTATTTCTCGTTTGACGGAAAATAATTTTGCAAAATCACGCTTCACGGCTACTATGAAAATCACGATTCACGAGGAAAAAAAAATAGCCATTTCACATTTCACGGGGAAAAAAAAGGGCCGATCACGAGTCACGAAAATACCCTTTACCACCCTCCTTAGTGGGAGCCGCTTCACAGCCAAGTTACATTGTCGGACAGATTTATGTCAAGAAACGTTTATCTCTGTCGGAATACTGCGGATACTATAATTAAGGCGGCGCACCTGATGTTTCTAATTCCTGTTTCTGCTTCTCTGTTACATCTGAGTGTTTTTAGTTTACTTGTTAGTAGCGCTATAGAGATGAGATGATTCGAAGGACACTCAAGGAGCTACTTAGAATGAAATGCACAAACTTTAATGAGAAGTCAGATGTTATTTCGATTCAATTATAAAAACATTTCTAGCGTGTGATATCGATAATACCGAAACTGATAATATTAAAGTAAGAGAATAGAGAATATGATGTGGATCATAATCTCCTAATTAAAGATATTATTAACGTTATGTTGAAACAAACTTCACTGGAAATTGATTTAGAGTGTTTTCAGTTTCCTTGAAGGAGAGAAATCAAGTTAAAAATATTTAACAATTATCCTGCGAAATCGCGCGGAATATCGTCTGATACTTAGCCGACGAGGCCGTAGGCCGAGTCGGCTTAAATCAGACGATATTCCGCAAGATTGAGCAGGATAATTGTTTTATTATTCAACAAATTGATAACAAAATTGATTTCCAAGCTCGTAACATTTTTAAACCTTTCTGTCAACATTTTTTCACTTCACTTTTTCTTCCCACGTACGAAGCTACGTATATCGCCGGATATCCGTCACCTACGGATGACAGATATCGAGAGCATCATGACCATACATGTATTTGGATAGTGTTACAATTTGTTGAATAATAATGCGAGTTATACCATGTTTAACTACCATTGAGCTTTTGCGTTCTCTTTTATCAGACGACGTATATATTAATTTTAAATCCTGCACTATGAATAGAAAGTTTCGTTAATTAAAAACAAAAATGAAACGAGCTAAATTTTCAGGAGAATAAAAGAAGCTTAAGTGTAAATCAATTCCCCATCAATGAACTAAGAGAAAACTGAAAAGCGTCATTTGAAGGCTTGCCGAAAGATTTTACGCAAATCCAAACTTCGTGAAGGTTCCTTCTTCAAAAATGTTTTAAAATTCCTCATCTAACAGTACTAAATTTAAAAGCGCAATAAGTTTACTTTTGAAGTTGAAAATTTAATTCCTTGTATTAATTTCGTTTTACCTGAGTCACTCGGACTTTTAATGAGTCGTTGACAGCTGCCTCTTTCAATTAACAAGCGCAAACAAAAGCTATATTTTCGAGAAAGCTCCGATCGATCACGGATAATAATTATCAATATTAATTTGTCTCAGTGTTTTGACTGTGTCTCAACGTTTATAACTCAAGAAAGTTACTTCGATGATATAGCTTACAAACTTTAATTTGGAAGTTGCGAAATGGCCTTTGTCGCTTTATGAGTTACATATATTTGTTAAAAGGTTTGGCGAAATGTTGCTTTCCACTTTTGAGTAAGGTTAATTGCGTTTTGCTTTGTGAAATAATCCTTCCAGAATCTTTGCGAAATGTCGCTTCATACTGACGTGGTACCTGAATGAGCGATTTGTGTTGTTCATTGTTTTCTTTTAAATTAATTTGGTATATATAGGCTGTGATGTAGTCAAACATATTTCATAAAGAACATTTCGTTTTGTGTTGAAAGAGAACCACGAGCTGAGCATCTGCTGAAAAAACTCGCCATGAACATAACTGAATCTAAAGCGGAATCCTTCGATGATACATGTCCCATGAATGAGATGGTTTGGAAGCAGGAGTACCAGGTGGAAAAAATTGCCTTTGCCATGACAGCAATATTCCTGAACATCCTAACCTTTCCTGTGACGATCGTAATGAATGTGCTGGTGATAATGGCGGTGAAGACAAGAACCAGATTACAAAGTAAATATAACATTTTGCTGGCCTGTTTGGCTGGAACAGACCTGTTAGTAGGAGCCGCTTCACAGCCGAGTTACATCGTGGGGCAGATTTATGTCATAAAAGGAATATCCCTCTCGGGGTACTGCGGATACCACAAACTGACTAATCTTCTGATCTTCAGTCCTATTTTTGCATCCGTGTTACATCTGGCACTAATCAGTATAGAACGGTTTGTAGCTCTCAAGTATACTTTTCGTTATATAACAATTGTTACAGGCCTTCGTTTAAAAATAGCTGTTGTTAGTTGTTGGGTCTTCGCACTTTTCCCAGCTATTCTGGGAAGTCTTTCTAAAAATTTGGGATTTATTTCCAATGTCGTATCTGTAATAGTTTTGTTTGTGAACATTTTTTTGATACTTTTCGGTCATTTATCGGTTTACTTTGTAACCCGTCGTCATGAGAAACAAATCAAATGTGAACAAATTTCACCACAAGCTGCTGCAGACTTTGCAAAGGAGAAGAAAGCTCTGAAAACTACAAGGATAATTATAATGGCTTTGCTTGTATGTCTTTTTCCCCTGTTTCTGTATGTTTTCTTTTGGTTCCTCTTTTCTAAGAGAAACAGTTACACTGGGAATGTAATACTTTTGTCTCATCCCGTTTTCGTATGGTTGTATTCGCTCAATTCTCTATGTAATCCGTTCATATACTGCTATAGAAATACGATGTTTAGAGATACATGTAAGGAGCTGATGAGAATGAAGTGCACAAACTTTAACGTGGAGTAAGAACTTATTAAAAGAAACATTACTGGGGTGTGAAATCTATAATGCCAGAACTGCTAAAACTAAAGTCATTGTTGACATAACTTCGCGGGAAAGTAATTTAGGGTGTTGTTAGTTTCTTTGAAGGAGAGAAATAAAGCTATAAACTTCTATGTGATTTATTGTTTAGCAAGAGTTCACTTTTGTTTTGTTTTGTTTTAGTTTCAAACGACGAAAATTCTAATTCCAGATCTAATAGTGTGAAAGAAAGGTGTCTCTAAATAAAAATTAATAGCTAATTTTAAGGAGAATAAAGGAAGATGACGAGCATATGGAAAAATTAACAGTAACCTAAAAACCAAGTGTCATTTAAAGGTCTCAAAATTTCTACCCATTATATCTGAACTTCGTAAAGATTTGTCCTTAAACTGCCCATCACCCTTAAATAGATATTTTCAGAATCAACTCTACGCACTTTGAATAGTTGAATGGTGAAATATTTCTTGTTTTGAACATCGCGTTATTGAGTTATAGAGATTTGAATCAGTTACAAATGCTACTGAATTAGATGACGTCAAACGGGGAATTTGCCATTATTTCTATGCCAATTTACAATGCGCAGTTTACAGCTTGAGTGTAATTAATTTCATAAATACAAAAATAAACTGTGGATAGTCAATTGATAGGTAAAAAATATTACTTGCAGGTAAAAACAAGTAGTTGTATAATAAATGATTCCCGGGTTATCGTCATCTAATTAGCATTTTGCAAATTCAAATCTAACTCAATAACGCGACATTCAAAACAAGAAATATTTCATCGTTTAACTATTCAGTGTGCGTAGAGTTGATTCTGACAATATCTATGAAGGGTGATAGGCACTTTCAGAACATAGCCTAAAATTTCTTGACTAACACGCATAGTACTGCAAATAAAAGTACAATACTTTATCTCCTGAACTGGAAATTAATTTCCCTGTCGAATTTCTGCTTACCAGCTCAAGACAACCATTTTCTCCCTTGATGGGGATGCTAATTCTCCTCATTCACTGCCATTAAACCCCTATACCTTTCATTGCGCATATGATGTTTCAGATAAAACTTAGTTTGCCGCAGCTTTTGGATGTTCTTTTAATTGTAAAGAGATATAGCATATCAATCACTTTTGGGAGTGAAGGTATTAACAGATTCCGTATCAACTTTGGTTTGTGGTTCGTCTTGGGGAATACACTGCGTGTGTTTGTGGGGATGAAGTGCTCCCATGCATGTCACTCTTTGCCCCATAGACTCACTTATTGCTTCTATTCTGGGGTACGTAACCTTAGTGAAGCTTTACAACATCGTTACCATAGCAACTAGGTGAAAATCTTTTAGGATAAGGGTCTCTTTCATTAGGATCTTGACCCCTTTGGAGAGGGTTGGGGAATTTTGACCCCCTGGCTGGAGAGGATTGTCACCTCCCCTTTAACTTCCTAACTCGGATAGGATAAGGACCTATCTAGTGGGATTACAAGTCCTGAAGAGGGTTGGTAGATTATGACCCCGTGGCTGGAGAGAATTGTGACTTCTTTGCCATGTATAGTGTTAATCAGTAGTCTTAACGTGTGCAGATATTTTTCCGGAGCATTTTGTCCCCAACTCCCTACCACAAACTTGCTACTGTGTAGTTTTTGCTGTTCTGGGGTTGGGAGCATTAACTAAAATAAAAATAAAAGCGACCCAAAAATCAGGCCCACGCTTTCGATATTTGCACAACATTGTAAGACTCATAACCCATGATGGCTAAGTCAATACGAAATGCATTGCCCGATGAGTCAGTTTTTAATAATTCCTATTTTTACCTCTCTGTTGCCTGACACTAACAAGTATTAAACGATTTTTAGCCTTGAAGTATACTTTTCATTATGAAACAATTGTTATCGAGCTTTACATGTAGTTTTAAAAATAGCCGTTATTAGTTTCTAGGCCTAGCTATCTCTCAATAATTGGATATTATTTTCGAGGGTCGCAGCTGCAATGTTTTCATTTCTCGTTGATGTTTTTGGGTCATTTATCGGTTTACTTGTAACCTGTCGTCACGAGAAACAAATCAGATGTGAACAGATTTCACCACAAGTTGCTGCTGACTTCGCAAAGGAGAAGAAAGCCCTGAAAACTACCAGGATAATTATAATGGCCTTGCTTGTATGTCAAAAAGCGAGAGGAGAGTGAGAAAGGGAAGAGAAGACAGAGGATGAGAAAAAAAAAGACTTAAATTCCTTTTAAATTTTTCTATTGTCTACTTTAGCTGGGCACGATTTCTTTAACACAACACTGTTTTCATAAATCCAGACATATATATACAGAATATCATTATTCACTTGACACTTGCTGTCTCCTGAAGGCACAAGGCTAAGTCCATGGATAGAAGTTGCAGTGTAGCACCGTTCCAATGAAGAAATACAACAAAAAATAACCCACAAGAAACTTAGATCTCCATCTGCTGTTGTCCTGCCTGTATGTTAGGTCAGCAGTATCTTTGATGATGACATGTGCAGAGTACCAGTAGATGAGAGGAGATGCAGAAGCAATTAATCTTGTGATGACCTAGACAAGAATTCATCAAATACATCAAAATTAGTGATGAACAATTTGTGAGAAGGGTGGCGTGGTTGGGCATTTTCTTCCAAAAAATTCAGACCAAAAATGCAGATAAAGGAATTATGCAAGGGGAGTGATGGAGTAAAAAAATTACAACAAGTGCTTTCTACTAAACAGGTCCCATGTTACTTTTTTTGAAAAAAAGAAAAAAAGGGTCAAACTACTATTTCCCACCAAAAACTTATGCAACACCTTCTTTTGTAAAGGAGAAAAAAATTTCATGCTGGCTTAGAAAATTGCTCAACCCCACCCTCTGTCAAAAAATAATTGTCACTCTGTCTGTATATGTAAAATATCATGTTGAAACTTAAGGAAAAATTGTGGTTTAAATACTGAAGTGTCCAACATTGTCATTGGGGAGGAGGGAGAAGGCCAAGTGTGACTGGTAGTGTAGCTGGATTTGCACACAACTGTTTATTTTGCATTTTGTGTGAAAAAACCCAAACAGTTTCAAATTTGTCCCAAGACTTTGCTTGGTTGTACGTGCAGTTTTATGCTTTGGTACAAAAGCATGAAAAGCGTTTTTCAAGAATCCTGACCATCTCCCAACATTCATTTCTCTAGAACATACATATCTCATTTTGCAGTAATTTGAAAACTTTTGCAAAAATGCATTGACACTGACCTGGACATGCATCGATGTGAAGCCAAACACTGTCATGAAAGCAAGATGGAATGTATACACTAAGACTGAAGGGCTGTGGTAAAACTCGCTGTCTTCCTTTTCACTTCTTCCAATTGCTTGATGAATTGGTCTCCTTGAAAAAAAAGAAGCACACTGTAAGAATTCAAAAATATTGACTGCTTTAGAAGATGTTGTATTTGTACAACACTGTGGCCTAAACATAAAAACTAAGGGAGGTACCCGCACAAGACTAGAGAGAAGGTCTCTAAAGATCATGAAAATGTAGACAGAAAACAACTAAATTTAGAGGAAATTTGCATGTGCAGGAGGTTGAATGGTCCAACAGTTTGCAGATATTGGGCTCTAACTACAACTAAAATCACCGAACTGTGAAATGGGGTGTAATTTTTAAACACTATTTCATTATGCATTTAAGCAAGACTGCCTTCATTTTTGCAGTAGCTCTTTAAACTGAAAATGGGTGCTAGCAAAGTTAATGTTGAGTGATCCGGGAACGAACTAGTACTCATCCATAGGGTAGAGGAAGCACTCTGGGTCAAGTATAAGTATTACAGAAACTAGGAAAAGCACTGACAGTCTTGCACAATGCAGCCTGATCCAGACTTACTGTCACAAGAAAAATGAGGTGAAATGTTTGTACATATAATCAGCACTGAGGTATCAAATCTTTGTCTCTCTGACCTATAATAATTACGCAATACATTTGTAACATGAATAAGTTACCGAACTTACATATGAAAATTACTATTTTGGCTGGAAACAATTTTTATTAATTTTTTAATTTGGCTGGAAATACATGTATTACCAGTTTGGTCAGACATTAATATGTACATGTACTTTGCATGTACTCAAATTTTCTGATGACACAATTAGTGGGTATATACATGTATATGAAGTAATAAAAATGCTGCACAATGCATTATTTTCACAACAGATGTTTTTGTTTCAAGTTTTAAACAAGTCAGGAGAGGTACTTAATATATAAAGTAAAGCAAACCACAGATCTGCATACATGCAGTTTTTGCTTTCTAAGATATTTGAAAGAAAACATGGTCTACAAACAAGATCAAATCATCTTGGTATTCAGTCATGATGTCCAGTCATAATGTAAACATACTTTAAACAATTCACAAATTTGATCTCATACAGGGTTTTCAGGTATAAATTTTCATAAGCGGCCAATGAAGCATAATGGACAGCATAAAGCGAGGCCTGAAGAGGCAAACCAACCTAGGGGAGTCTGAGGGCATGACCCTCCCCTACCCAAGGGAAGTTTGGAATTGTAGGTTGCCAAAGATGGGACTTCATGCATAGTTTCATGGGGGCAAAATGTAACAGAAAATGAGTTGTTTATGGTCATAAATTAGACTTACATGTACTGTAGCAAGTAGGGCTGTTTCATTTCTTCTTGAAATGTCTCAGCCAGTCTGTAAGTCTTAATTTATTGTTAGATGTGTGCAAATGTTAATAACTGGAACAGGTGGCTACATTCATCATTACAGCTGGTGGAATTCAGACGGCTGCTGCCTTCTATTGAGAACCCTGTGCATAATGTTCTACTGTTATTTCCAGCATTGAATAAATAAAGGGTCAGCATATGAGTCGGGTGGCTGATCAGGCCAGTGCTTATCTCCCCTTTCTGTAACATGAAGTAACTAGGAGTCTACTCTCCCTTGACTGGGATGCTAGTCCATCATGGGGTTACCCCCGGCATAAAGTTGGTCGCTACCCATTTATACACCTGGATGGGGAGAGGCACTGTGAGAGTAAAGTTCTCAAACCCAGACAGCTCAATCTGGAGATGAGCACCCCAAACACGAAACCACTGTGCCTCCCATAATTGCATAAATAAATGGAGATTGCAAATGGACAGGACAAGTGCTTATTCTCAAGTTGATTCCCTGTACATACCTTGCCATGTTATCAGGCTTGCTTCTTGGTAATACACCAAGTGTCTTCACAATTTCAATGTTTTCTCGATTACAACAGTAAATCAGTACCGCACATGAACTGAGAAGAATCATTGGTGTAGCAAGAAGGAAGTTTGGTATTTGCTTCAACTCAAAGTAGCGTAAAAATCCAACATTCCAATAACTGTCTTGGATATATGAGTAAGGTAAAGGTATCAATTTGTCACACCATGGGCTATAAGCTGAATCATACGTAACATCTGCTTGAGGTATACAATATAACACATATCCATACAACTGGAAGAGGATAAATGGAGCAAGTATAATGCCATTAAAGATAATGAGCTTCAAGGAAGCCCTTACTACATTAGGTAAATTCAACGGGTTAAAAAGTCTTGGTGTAGATTTCAATGAATCCATCTCATCAGAGACAAAGTGTTTTATTATTTGGTGAGTTACAAATCCACAAGATATAACACCATTAGAACGAGTCGCACAACCAAGACCAAACAGCAACACTGCTAGAGTTGAACGTCCTTCTTCCAAGTAACACAAGGCAGTGAACTGCAAACAAGAAAACAAGCTTTCGGTGTAGAGACTTGCCATGAATACACTTGCAGGATTAAAGCAGAAAAGGAACGCTGAAACCAAAGCTAAATTCTTTTTCCTAAACAAACCGTGAGTCAATCTGTAAAGTGACGCAGCTGCTAATACAAAGAAAACGGTGTTTAACACCCATCCACAAGCTAGCAACAGATTTCGCTCGCTCACAAAATATTGAAGTACTACATGTAGTGTCCGTGCCAAGATCCTTAATAACCAAGGACAAAACGGAAAGAAAGCCATGTACTGCTCATATTTATATCCTTGTTCTGCAATCTTCAGAAAATATACGGCGTCCCACTTGCCAAATCCTCCAAAAATCTTTT
The DNA here is from genome assembly GCA_019787425.1 of Platygyra sinensis. Taxonomy (NCBI): domain Eukaryota; kingdom Metazoa; phylum Cnidaria; class Anthozoa; order Scleractinia; family Merulinidae; genus Platygyra; species Platygyra sinensis. The sequence continues at coordinate 3,819 of JAHPZR010007257.1, read as the reverse complement.
CAAGAGTCCAGTCGCACCATCCTGAAATTTGTATTCTGTTTTGATCGATAAAACTGGAAGTATCGTAGTCAGAGATGAATTCGTTCACCACAACCTACGAAATAACGTACGACAGTTTGACAGAGATAACATCAGATTGCCACAGGCACTTATCACATATTTACCTGAACGAAAAGTAACAGAACTCTTGAAGATATTGCCAAGCGAACAACTTGATTAAGTTCGTCCGCCATTTTGAAATTTTCCCAGTGACACCGCTTACAAAGCAGGCTCAAAAGCGATCACATGACCTGCGGATGACCCTCGAAGAGCAAATGACCACACGTATGAACCCTATGAAGAGGGGGACATTGGGATTTGCGGTATTGCGGTATTGGGCCATTTTTCTTTCGGTATTTCGGGAATTTTAATTTCGAATTGCGGTATTGCGGTTTTTTCTGGAGCTGCGGGATGCGTCTTTTTTAGCATTTTGGGCGGTATTAAAAACTATCGATAAAGTCCTGCTACGTTTTCCGAGCTTTTTCTATCCTTCGCGATTGTTTCAGAAACAAGCTAAAACAGAATGTCAGACATCTTCCGTCACGCGAGTTATTATTTGAAACGTGATCGTAAGTGACTATGAACAGTACTACAGTAATCGATCAACAATTTTAACGTTTCATCAGCCAATTACAATTTTACGATAACCGCAGAAATTCACGCGCGCTCATTGGCTTAATTTTTATTGTCAATATGCGGACAGACACGTGAATTTTAAATTCATGTGATGCGTCAGCGAGCGAGAGCCGGCAATTCAACGATTTGTTATCGTAAAAAACAAATTGATGTCAGTTTTTAATTCGTCTGTCCCGTTATTGACAATGAATTTCATCATAACATTGTCAAAGTAGTCTGCGGATCCACTCGGCTATCGCCTCGTGGATCAACAGCTACTTTGACAATGTGATGACGAAATTCATGATCAATAACAGGACAGACGCATAAAAAAAACTGACGCCAATTTGTTAATTCGCAGCCGCGCGGTCTTGTACTGACGTGACTTTTAATAGTCTTGACACGGGGTGAAAGAGCGTTTCTATAAACCCGCGCGCTTCGGCAATGGCAGCGGCTGGCCCTCGTGAACACGCTGTAATCGATTGTATTGCAATATTTTACGAAGAGGGGAAAGGCGGAGAAAATTATCGCAAGAAAAACAAATTCAGATGCCGGATAGACAAGGAAGAAAAAAGACTCGTCAAGTTCGTGTTCGTGTGTCCTTAACAACCGCCTGCCTAGATTAGCTCGCTATTTGCAGGCGGTGTTCACTGTAACTAATTCTTTTGGAAGACTTAATAAACTTGAAACTTGAAACTTGAAACTTGTTCAGGGAGAGTATTTGGTAAGTTGTAAGCTTAAAATTAAAACCTAACCGACCCTGGAAGTCCTGCAATTAAGAAGTGGCTATTCACGCTTTAACGGGATTCGAACCCATGACCTCTACGATAAAGGTGCAGTGAAGAAACTAGAAGGACATCTGGACCAGAACAACAGATTTGAAGTTGTGCGATCACCGCCACCAATAGAGAAAGCATAATACCAATGTACGACTGTTTACATATTTACAGTGTAGTAACACGACGTGAGGACTGTAATCTGCAAAAACATCTACCAGAATGCATAAACGTAACTGCAGAACTAGGACTCTCGGTTTTCTAGAATGGTGGATATTCTTTCCAATGAAACTGAGTTCTCACTGCAATTCCTTGTGTCACAATTGGCAAAGGGCCGGGTAGGTTACTTTTGTCAATTATTAGCCAACACGTCGATGAATGTTACATGTTTTGTTTATCTTGTCTAAATGACCTAAATCAAAAAACTACCCGGCTGAACGTTCATTAACAAACTCTTAATTGTTATTTTCAATGTTATTTGCACTTAACGTCACGTACAGAGTACTGATTTCAGGGTTACATCGAGTTTTGACTCGGTATTGAGGTGTTGCGATATTTGGCGATTTTTTTTGCGGTATTGCGGTATTTCTCGAATTTTTTTGCGGTATTGCGGTGTTCAGAACCCCCCAATGTCCCCCTCCTGTGAAGAAAAGGTCGGGTCTCACGTCAGGATTTTGGAAACAACCCCTGAGAGATTCCAAGGTTCTGTTTTGTTGGCATGGCTTGAAATGTTTTTTATCCCTAAGAGGAACTAATTCTAAACAATATACTATCTCTTGTTATAATTAGCTATAATTTTTTAGGCTGAATACTTTTGCTGTGTACCTTATAACATCCTCATGCGGTACCAAAACCGCTTTTTTTAAAAATTCCCTTTTAGGTTGGAATCTCTTACGAGAACCCCGGTCCTTTATATATGGGAGTCCCGGTCTCCCCGGGCTACACAACACCTTAACCCCCTACCCTCCCCCTCAAAAAATGGACAACAGAAACCAGGCAAGTCGAGTGTACTTAATTTTATTACGTTGCGCGTCTTTATCTTTCGTTATTTCTAACCTCATACAATGTCTTTTGGAGCACTAAAATTTGTTAACGACCCAAAGTGTAACACATCACTCCACACTTTAAACAGTCACGTCTCACTTGATACGCGTACATAAATTGTTCACGTTTGATCGATTCCTCGAATCGTGAGTTTGGGACGCCAGTAGGGGAACACGACATTTCAGAAATTCGTGCAAAATACAAAAATCGCGCCAAATAAGCATTTTATAGCGTCTCTGCTTTGTCGTTGCTGCAAAGTATAAAAGTAAAATGAATCTCTCGCTCCCAATTGAACGGCAGTTCTATTAAGACGAGATTAAAAAAACCCTATTTTTTCCCAAATATCTCGAGCTTCTATTCGTCAATTTCAGTTTACAAATAACTAAATAGAATCAAAGTTTGCATTGGGCGTGATAAAACTGTCACAGCTGCAGTCAGATCACCATGTGGGAACAATTTATCGCTTATATACAATTTTCAGTACAAGCGAAAATCAATCAATCAATCAATCAATCAATCAATAATTAAATAAACAAAAGCGATTTAAAATTTCAAAACCCTGCTTAATCAGTACGTAATTATTCATAGTAGAAAAAAACATTTCTCATTGAACACAGCCTGCTAGCAGGCTCACGTTAGCCGGAGCACAAGCGCGCGAGGGCGAATCGAAATCCGCGAGACGAGAACTTGCTCTTCGTCGCTCGCCGGCGCGCGTGACTCAAAGGTGATTCTGCTGGAAGGCTACATTAAAAGACATTAGAGGGCGTGCTTTTCTCGTCGCATTGTGCAACCTACTGAACCAAAATTATGGAACGGATTTCTCTTGCTCGTGCAAATATCAAGCGTTGTTTCTTGCTCCCCTCCCCCCCCCCCCCACCCCTCCCCCCCCCTAGTCCGCGCAAAGTCTTGGAAGGAGTGGGCGAAAGAACGCCGTTCTCGGTGAGTCTCTCTCCGTGACGTCACCGCCAACAGTTGGATTTGACTGAGCCGGGAACGCCTGGAGACTAGGCTGGATCCACGATGACTAAGAGTAGAACTTGCTAACTCAAAACTTCGTTAGCTTATGTTCAAGAAGGCGGTTTTAAAAGGGTTCTCAATTTTCATTCAACGTTCAGACGTTAAACACGGCGCGTGACTGTATTTTATAACTGAAAAGAAGGTCTTATAAACCAAGCAAATCAGTTGTATGCAGCAGAAATAAACACTTACCGTGCATTTTTACCTTTCGATACACCCATCCGAAAAAATTGGTATTTCCCCTCAGCGGGACTCGAATGGATGGGTGTGTCGAAAGGTAAAAATGCACGGTAAGTGTTTGTTTCTGCTACATTGTTTATATAGTCGA
>JAHPZR010007256.1:0-26013 GCA_019787425.1 Platygyra sinensis | reverse complement strand
CATGTGTCTTCATAGCTCAGTTGGTAGAGCACTACAGCACTAATACACAGGCCATGGGTTTGAATCCCGTTGAAACCCTGAAAATTTTTTCCAGGCTAAAATTAATAATTGCTTTAAAAATTGCTATCACAACTGCGATGACCACATCTCGATTTCATCTGTATTTCTGCAGTTCAAATCAACTTCATTTTAAATATAATTTAGATTATTTGTTACAATCTAAAGTACTCCTTACCTACAGATTTCTGCACATGAGCTAAAAACTCAGTGTCCAAGGAAACATATTCTGGAGTCAAGTACACCACTCTGTATTCCCCTCTAAAAATTAATAGTGGCATAACCATTTTAGTTTTATTCACACAGACAAGGTGCAATGAAAGTAACATAAGATAGCAAGGTGAGGTGTAATGATTTCTTGAGTGGGCCAGAGCACTGGGAGGTAAACTGGCCAGTTGGTTACCGTAAAATTCCAGCTTTTACTTCAGCACTATTGCTTTGAGCAGATCCAAGGTAACAAGCTGGAATGTTGTAAAGCCTGCAAAAAATGATACCATTGTTATAATAATTAATGTAGCCTATATTTGCACTTTAAGTGCTTTGTTCTGAAAGGAATGTTTACCAATGATCCCAACCATATTATGATTATTTGGATTGCATTGATTACATTTGATTAACAGTCTTCTCAAAATGTTTTTCTTGAGCAAGTTATATGAAAGTTGGAGGGGATTTGGGTTCCCAAGGCACACTTTCAAGTGTCTTTAGGGTGCAGGCAAGTATCAGGGTTTCAGGGTATCCTTTCCTGTAAAAACAAAAAATCAAATTTTGATGTTCAAAGATGCCACGACAGGGCATCTGAAGTCATCTGACAGGAAGTGGTGGTGCACATCCACAAAATTTGCTAACATCTGCATCCTCTGCATACTCAGAGCTTTTTTCTACATAAAAAAGAAAAATTGTGCCACAGATAACAAGGCACCACAAGTGTAAATAAATATCAGTAACCAATGGAAAGGAAGATTTAGACTTTACCCAAGTTTAGTGACTTGATCTTCCATGAGTGAGATTAAGGGAGAGATGACAGCTGTTGTACCTCCAGTGTATAAAGATGGATACTGATAGCACAAACTCTTCCCATATCCTGAACAAACAGCAGAAAGAAAACTCAAGCATTTCTAAGCAAGCAGCCAGTAGAGACATCATCCAAAGATAACTGCATTCTGCAGCACGAGGCAACAGCACTGCGGCACTTCCTAATTTGTGCACTCTCATCCTTTGTTTAGAAAATAATTTATTTATGACCGTAAGTATTAAAAAATCTATACATTCTTAATTTACTTTAAAAATTTATTGTACCTGTAGCCATAACAACGCACACGTCCCGTTTACAATTAAGCACTTCATTAATTATCTTCCACTGCATACTGCAAAAGCAATTATAATACAGTCAACTATCTCATAGGTGACCACCCCTGATGCAAGACAGAGGTTGCTTACAGGAAAAATCTGCATTGACTGATCAATGTCAAAAAGATTATTTCCTTATCAGCTAAAATTTCGCAAATAGAGACTAAGTTGTTTGATTCTTTTTTCACATGCAACAATTTTTGGAAAAAACTACAATAGAGTATACTTGTCAATGTGTCTCTTGTTAATTAACATCATCTGATCAAAATCTAAACCAAACAAAAACTACATCTTCTTTGTATGTCAACCGTTATTATGTGTCATCAGTCTGGTTAGCGTTACTAAAAACTGAAGTTTTGTCACTTCTGTGTAAAGACTTTCTAACGGCAATATGTGATCATGTTGGGTGGTCGATTATGAAAGCAGCCCATCATGTTCTAAACTTCATGTCTACATTGTCTGCAAACGTTCAGACCACCACGCCCCCGACTGTCCCAAACGCAAGTTCCCCGTTCCTACCCGCCGCCAAGACTCCACTTCCCGCGACTGACTAGCGCCGCCTCCATTTCCTGTTGACACGTCTCACACCTGACCATTCCCACGCCCTCTCCCCATCAAGCCCTTTCTGACTTCCCAGCTGATCACCATGCACGCCCAACTTCAATCTGCTTCCGGTCCCAACGCATTCACCTCAAAGATTCCTCTCCCATCAGCCCTCAACATTCCGGAATGGTGCTTGAGGCTTCGTGACTACCCCAACACTGAACTTTGCAATTTCCTTCAGTTTGGTTGGCCCGTAGGCTTTACTGCACCTCATCTTCCCCTATCGTCACACCAGGACCATGGTTCCGCACTCTCTTCTCCACAGATAATCGACTCTTTCCTTGACACAGACTGCCACCTCGGCACTACCCGCAGTCCTTTCAAATCAAATCCTTTCTGCACTGACATTGTCACCAGTCCCTTTCCAATCGCCCGCAGCCGTTCTGGAAAACCCCGCGTCGTTTTTGATCTCAGTTTCCCCCACGGCTCTTCCGTCAACAGTGGTATTCCTTCAGACACCTACCTCAATAAGCCCTTCACTTTACGATTACCCAGTGTCTATGGTCTCATCCACATCATCCGTCTTAAAGGAACCGGTTGCCACCTTTTGAAGAAGGACTTATGCTGGGCTTACTGCCAGTTCTGTATCGACCCTCGCAACCTTCACCTCTTAGGTTACCGTCACCAAGGTTACCCATACTTTGACTTAGCTCCGCCTTTTGGTCTTTGCTCTTCAGCCATGATGTGCCAACGCACAACAAACGCTGTCACCTACATTTTTTTTTGCTCTCGGGTATAGCTGTACCAATTATATCGACGATTTTGGCAGCACCGAGACTCCAGACAAGTCCACCACAGCCTTCAATGCTCTTGGTGACCTCTTCACCTCCCTAGGTCTTCAGTCCTCCCCCGACAAAGACTGTCCTCCGACCACCTCTATGGTCTTCCTCGGCATCCACCTTGATACCCTTGCCATGTCCATGTCCATAACACCAGAATGCCTTCAAGAGCTCCTCCATCGTTGTTCCTCGGCTCTTTCCTCCTCTTCCATCTCACGCCACGACTTGCAGTTACTGCTTGGTGTGATGTCGTTCGTTACGGCCCGCGTCCGCCCTGCTCACGTTTTCATGTCAACCCTTCTCAGCACCCTTCACACTCACTGAGACTTTCGCCACTGCTTTTTACCTGACGACAATAGGTCTGAGCTCCGCTGGTGGTGCAACTTCCTCCCACTCTACAAAGGCATATCTCTCATCAAGGACGTCACCTTGGATCAACGATCCTTGGGTGTCTCTACAGATGACTACAGCACTAATACACAGGCCATGGGTTTGAATCCCGTTGAAACCCTGAAAATTTTTTCCAGGCTAAAATTAATAATTGCTTTAAAAATTGCTATCACAACTGCGATGACCACATCTCGATTTCATCTGTATTTCTGCAGTTCAAATCAACTTCATTTTAAATATAATTTAGATTATTTGTTACAATCTAAAGTACTCCTTACCTACAGATTTCTGCACATGAGCTAAAAACTCAGTGTCCAAGGAAACATATTCTGGAGTCAAGTACACCACTCTGTATTCCCCTCTAAAAATTAATAGTGGCATAACCATTTTAGTTTTATTCACACAGACAAGGTGCAATGAAAGTAACATAAGATAGCAAGGTGAGGTGTAATGATTTCTTGAGTGGGCCAGAGCACTGGGAGGTAAACTGGCCAGTTGGTTACCGTAAAATTCCAGCTTTTACTTCAGCACTATTGCTTTGAGCAGATCCAAGGTAACAAGCTGGAATGTTGTAAAGCCTGCAAAAAATGATACCATTGTTATAATAATTAATGTAGCCTATATTTGCACTTTAAGTGCTTTGTTCTGAAAGGAATGTTTACCAATGATCCCAACCATATTATGATTATTTGGATTGCATTGATTACATTTGATTAACAGTCTTCTCAAAATGTTTTTCTTGAGCAAGTTATATGAAAGTTGGAGGGGATTTGGGTTCCCAAGGCACACTTTCAAGTGTCTTTAGGGTGCAGGCAAGTATCAGGGTTTCAGGGTATCCTTTCCTGTAAAAACAAAAAATCAAATTTTGATGTTCAAAGATGCCACGACAGGGCATCTGAAGTCATCTGACAGGAAGTGGTGGTGCACATCCACAAAATTTGCTAACATCTGCATCCTCTGCATACTCAGAGCTTTTTTCTACATAAAAAAGAAAAATTGTGCCACAGATAACAAGGCACCACAAGTGTAAATAAATATCAGTAACCAATGGAAAGGAAGATTTAGACTTTACCCAAGTTTAGTGACTTGATCTTCCATGAGTGAGATTAAGGGAGAGATGACAGCTGTTGTACCTCCAGTGTATAAAGATGGATACTGATAGCACAAACTCTTCCCATATCCTGAACAAACAGCAGAAAGAAAACTCAAGCATTTCTAAGCAAGCAGCCAGTAGAGACATCATCCAAAGATAACTGCATTCTGCAGCACGAGGCAACAGCACTGCGGCACTTCCTAATTTGTGCACTCTCATCCTTTGTTTAGAAAATAATTTATTTATGACCGTAAGTATTAAAAAATCTATACATTCTTAATTTACTTTAAAAATTTATTGTACCTGTAGCCATAACAACGCACACGTCCCGTTTACAATTAAGCACTTCATTAATTATCTTCCACTGCATACTGCAAAAGCAATTATAATACAGTCAACTATCTCATAGGTGACCACCCCTGATGCAAGACAGAGGTTGCTTACAGGAAAAATCTGCATTGACTGATCAATGTCAAAAAGATTATTTCCTTATCAGCTAAAATTTCGCAAATAGAGACTAAGTTGTTTGATTCTTTTTTCACATGCAACAATTTTTGGAAAAAACTACAATAGAGTATACTTGTCAATGTGTCTCTTGTTAATTAACATCATCTGATCAAAATCTAAACCAAACAAAAACTACATCTTCTTTGTATGTCAACCGTTATTATGTGTCATCAGTCTGGTTAGCGTTACTAAAAACTGAAGTTTTGTCACTTCTGTGTAAAGACTTTCTAACGGCAATATGTGATCATGTTGGGTGGTCGATTATGAAAGCAGCCCATCATGTTCTAAACTTCATGTCTACATTGTCTGCAAACGTTCAGACCACCACGCCCCCGACTGTCCCAAACGCAAGTTCCCCGTTCCTACCCGCCGCCAAGACTCCACTTCCCGCGACTGACTAGCGCCGCCTCCATTTCCTGTTGACACGTCTCACACCTGACCATTCCCACGCCCTCTCCCCATCAAGCCCTTTCTGACTTCCCAGCTGATCACCATGCACGCCCAACTTCAATCTGCTTCCGGTCCCAACGCATTCACCTCAAAGATTCCTCTCCCATCAGCCCTCAACATTCCGGAATGGTGCTTGAGGCTTCGTGACTACCCCAACACTGAACTTTGCAATTTCCTTCAGTTTGGTTGGCCCGTAGGCTTTACTGCACCTCATCTTCCCCTATCGTCACACCAGGACCATGGTTCCGCACTCTCTTCTCCACAGATAATCGACTCTTTCCTTGACACAGACTGCCACCTCGGCACTACCCGCAGTCCTTTCAAATCAAATCCTTTCTGCACTGACATTGTCACCAGTCCCTTTCCAATCGCCCGCAGCCGTTCTGGAAAACCCCGCGTCGTTTTTGATCTCAGTTTCCCCCACGGCTCTTCCGTCAACAGTGGTATTCCTTCAGACACCTACCTCAATAAGCCCTTCACTTTACGATTACCCAGTGTCTATGGTCTCATCCACATCATCCGTCTTAAAGGAACCGGTTGCCACCTTTTGAAGAAGGACTTATGCTGGGCTTACTGCCAGTTCTGTATCGACCCTCGCAACCTTCACCTCTTAGGTTACCGTCACCAAGGTTACCCATACTTTGACTTAGCTCCGCCTTTTGGTCTTTGCTCTTCAGCCATGATGTGCCAACGCACAACAAACGCTGTCACCTACATTTTTTTTGCTCTCGGGTATAGCTGTACCAATTATATCGACGATTTTGGCAGCACCGAGACTCCAGACAAGTCCACCACAGCCTTCAATGCTCTTGGTGACCTCTTCACCTCCCTAGGTCTTCAGTCCTCCCCCGACAAAGACTGTCCTCCGACCACCTCTATGGTCTTCCTCGGCATCCACCTTGATACCCTTGCCATGTCCATGTCCATAACACCAGAATGCCTTCAAGAGCTCCTCCATCGTTGTTCCTCGGCTCTTTCCTCCTCTTCCATCTCACGCCACGACTTGCAGTTACTGCTTGGTGTGATGTCGTTCGTTACGGCCCGCGTCCGCCCTGCTCACGTTTTCATGTCAACCCTTCTCAGCACCCTTCACACTCACTGAGACTTTCGCCACTGCTTTTTACCTGACGACAATAGGTCTGAGCTCCGCTGGTGGTGCAACTTCCTCCCACTCTACAAAGGCATATCTCTCATCAAGACGTCACCTTGGATCAACGATCCTTGGGTTGTCTCTACAGATGCTTGCAACTCTTGAGCTGGTGGCAGGTAATTCTTTCACACTCCATTCCCAGGACCCATCCTTCGCCATTTTGGTCTAAACATTTACATCCTCGAGCTCTTGGCTATCATGGCAGCACTAAAAATCTGGGGTCCCGCCCTGCGTGGCAAGCGTTTTATCCTCAAGTGTGACAACAACAACAGCGTCCGGGCACTGAATTCAGGCCACTCACAAACGCTGGGCATGCAACTTTGCTTGCGCAAAATCTGGTTCCTCTCTGCCCTCCACGATTTTAACATGACCGCTGTCCACATTCCTGGGGGCCACAACACTCTAGCAGACTACCTTAGCCGCTGGCACCTTTCTCCCTATCACAAGACCCAATTCAAGCAGCTGACCACGAACACCATTACCACTCACCTCGCATGTCCTGCCAGATGTTTTGAATTTGAAATACACTTCTAACTTCTTCTCTCTTCTCCGCAAATGTCAATCAACCCCCGCCAACTCAATTTCCTACCCAACTCAACGCGACCAACCTAGCCAGCCTCGTTTCTCAAATCCAAGCACAGGCCTATGCACCCGGCACTCTCTGCAATTTGCGTTCTCTGGGGAGGTCATTCCTGGATTTCTGCCCCACCTACAACTTTACTCCTGTACCTGCTTCCCCACACGCCCTGGCCTCTTACGCATGTTATCTCTCTCACAAGACCTCATCGTACCAGTACATTTTGAGTCATCTTCACCGCTACAACGGCTGTGCAACAGATGCTCTTGACAGCTTTGAAGTTTCTCTAACCAAGCGCGGATTAAAACGTCTCCTTGGAACCACAACCCACCAGAAAACTTCCTATCACACCCACTATCCTCCTTGAAATACGGCATCACCTTGACATGAGCCTTCCTTTTCACTTTGCAATCTGGGTGTTATTCTGCACCGCTTTCTTCCCTTTCCTCTGGAAATCAAACTTGACAGTTGCTTCAGCCACCTCTTTTGATGCCAGCTGCCATCTTACTTGCCAAGAGATTAAATTCACCGCGTCTGGAGCATTCCTTCGCATTCAGTGGACGAAAACTCTCCAACACAAAGAAGGCCTCCTCATCATTCCTCTTCCCAGCATTCCCGGCTCCATGCTCTGTCCTGCGACCGCCCTTCTCCACTTCTCTTTGCTCGTCCCTACTTCACCATCAGCACCGTTGTTCTGCCTTCCTCCACCTCTGGCCATCGCCCTATCACCTTCGCTACCTTCAGCACTTGCCTCAAATGCCTCATTTCAATTATCAGCCTTGTCCCAGCTCACTACTCTCTTCACAGCTTTCGTCGCGGTGGTGCTACGTTTGACTTCCAGTGCGGCGTTCCAGAGCACCTCAAAGCAAAGCTCCACGGCGACTGGTGATCAGACGCCTTCCATGTATACCTGGCTCTCCACTGGAGACCCGCTCCCACTGGTCGCAGACATCAAAGCTGCAGGTTAATTATCCTTCACAACGTGACTGAACAGTGTGAACAGCGCATAACTTTCTATGTACTCTCAGCACACCAACCTTTTACACAAAACTTTAAATTATTAGATTTCTCCTTTTCACCTCTCAATTTTTCTTTTAATTTCTCATATATTTTCTACCACATTTGGGCTATTTTGGGGATTTGAGTTTTTATTAAATAACAATATTTCAGCCCAAACATGTCTCTTTATTGATTGATATGAAATAATTATAGATCTATGCTGGTATCATTATTTGTATTTTGCATAATTAAATAAATCTTACTTTTCTGAAAGTTTTACGGCGCAAGCAGTAAAACGCAGTTAATGGAGCGTGACGTGCAAACCTCGAAACAGTTAGTTATTGTATTTAACTATGTTAGAACATGGTCATATTAAGTTTGGCACCCGCAGAGATCGAGGGAGATCCTTGAATGCTTGCGAAAGATCGTCTAGTCTTATCACAATATGGTCTGTATCATGGCAGCTTTCTATTGGTTACACCCATAGTTATGTCTAGCTATAAAAGCACCATTACTCATTGTAAAAGCACTTTCCTTCGGTGGCATGCTTTACTCAGTAAGCTTGGTTCAAAGTAAAGAAAATTCCCACCCTCCCTCCCTGCATGGAGGATAACTTGTTTATCAATAAACCTGGGGGTCACCTCCTTTGGGGTTGGCGGTTAAGTCTTTGGGTAGCGACTTCCCCCAAGCTTTGGGCAGCGTTTTGCCCCTTTTATTTGTGCACCTGCCAATAGTCTTGTCCAATCCGGTGCTGGCTTACCCAGCGCCGGGGAGATAAGTGAGGCTTTCAAGGTCATGCGTTCACATTTGACCTGCCAATACTCTTGTCCGTTTCCAGTGCGGGGTAGTGCTGGTGATAAGTGAGGCTTGAAAGGTCAGCGTTCTTGCTGTTGTTATATTGTGATCAAGTTGACCTGCCGATACTCTTGTCCATTTCCAGTGCGGTAGTGCTGGTGATAAGTGAGGCTTTAAAAGGTCACGCAAATCAAAGTCGCTTCCATGCCAACCGCAAGGTTGTGTCCCCCCACATTACCCCAAACGTTGTGTGGCTTTCTTTATTCATTATATGGGTGCTATAATATGAATGGGCTATACTGTATAACACAAAAGCGAACCCCACGGAACAGGGACATTAATTATAAACAATTTAATTTTGGGCTAGCGTGTCAGACCTTCAGGCTAGTAACCTCAAGTAGCAACTTGCCCGAAGGGCAACCTCATCTTTTCATTTTCATCTCGCCCTGCACATCTTTTAAATCAAACATCTTTTAGTTGTATCGGACATCTTTAAGCAAATTTGAACATCCTTCTGGCCTAAACAATGGTCACAATAAGAAATATGAGTAGTGTTTGCTTACGTGAGAGCTCTTGGAAAAGTATTTGACTGAGAAACAAAACAGTTATTTACAAAGTGGTCGCTAAGCGAAGGTGGTCGCTAACAAGAAGTGGTCACTATGAGAGAGTTGACTGTACACAAAATTAATACAAATATTAACTGGTACATGGGGTGGGAATGGAATTATTCTGATGCAAGGTTCCTTACTTCACAAATCTAAATGCTTATTCAATTTCTAAATAACATAAATTTCTAACCAATTTATGTACAGACTAGAAAATTCCTTTACTTACGGTCTGAACTTGGAGTGGCCAAAGTATCTCTTCAGGACCTCAATATGCTCAGCATCTGGTTTTATTTCATTTGCCTCTGGATAGAGGAAAGTTTAAAAAAAACTTTTGCAAGAAAACTGAAACAAGTTTTACTTTTCAACGTAATTAATATGTAACAACCTGTTGCTGGCGTCCATCTGTCTCAGGAGGCAATGGAGCTCTACACCATCTTTTAGTCTGTGGTTGAGTTGTTTCAACCTAACCAAATGATTAGTGCAGGCACATTGTGATAATCAACTTGAGAAACAGAGACTGTGAAGAACAACAGCTAAAAATGATAGTTGTTCCCTATCTAAATCAAAAGATTACACTGCATGCTATGAAGTTACTACTTTTAATTGCAAAGTTGTTGCTCGGGAAAGACTGACAGAATCAACAAAAAAAGAAAATAATATTTAGATTGAAAATTAATAATGAAGAAGTGCAGGTGAAAATATGTATTGCAGTTACCTTCAGCTTCAAGTGATTGATCTAGTGTATCTGAGTGGCCAGCTTCTAGAATCTTTAACTCAGCCTGGCTTTGGTTGCATAATTCTTCAATGTCAACCTAGAGAAGACAGTTATAAACGTATAACAATGCCCATGCAAACACTGACAAGACTTCCTTGGAGTACTTGAGTTTAATAAGTAAACTGACGCTCAGTACAGCTGTTATAAGTAAATGCAATTAATGAAAGAAAATGCACATCATTGTAGCAAACCAGAAGCATATCACCTAGACTAGGTGATATGCTTCTAAGCAAACAAAATACCTAGTTGTTCCATATTTCAACTACTGTAGCCCAGAATGGGGTTGTATCGGAAAATGCCAATCTGAGAGACTCCAGAAACTACAAAATAGGGCTGCTGGTATAATAACCAATTCTGATTATATTATGCCATCTTCTTGTTTATTACATGACCTTGACTGTGGGAGGTGCGGTGGCCTCATGGTAAGTGTGCTCAACTCCAGAGCGAGCGGTCCAGGTGCGGGAGCCCTGGCTGGGGACATTGTGCTGTGTTCTTGGGCAAGACACTGAACTCTCACGGTGCCTCCCTCCACCCAGGTGTATAAACGGATACCAGCAAATTTAATGCTGGGGGTAACCTTGGGATGGACTAGCATCCCATCCAGGGGGGGTAGAAATACTCCTAGTCGCTTCATGCTACAGAAACTGGGATAAGCTCCGGCCTGATGGGCCATTTGGCTCGAATGCAGACTTTACCTTGACTGGGATACACTTGAACGAAGGCGTACCAAACACAGGGTTTTCAAATTTAGCCGGCGCCCAGTACAAGTCATCAGCTACTTGAAGCATTTGCGCTGGGTACTTTTCGTATTCCAAATTTTATAAACTACACAATTCTGTTTCACCAAAGTAATCGTGATCTGATCTTTTCGAGGAAATAAATAAACGCCAACTGCTGAAAATAATTAATAAACAGTTCGGCTATTAAATGTACCTTTTGATCTTTGAAGCAAGAGCTTTTTAAGTGGGAAAATTTGCTTGTGTACATACATGGACTGTCATTTGAACATGCATGCAGTATTGGAGCAGCAGCAGATTTGTTTTCATGTAAAAGTTTCAACATGAAGCGGAGGTAGCAAACGATGTTATCTTTCCTTTCAACTGCCGAGAAATGGCGAAGACAAACAGGTAACAATTTTAGGAATAAGAGTTACAATGTAATATTATGTTTTGTTCCAGTTCTGACAGTGACAATAAAACAATATGCTGAGGCTGAATTGACCACAGTAATATATCTGCAGCTGTAGCGGCATCCACATGGTGAATGCGAAGGCAGTCTTCCTCGGGAAAGGTTTCTTATTATGGTCTTGACTGCACCAAATGTATTTTCAAGGAAAGGCTGAAAGGAGTCTTAACAATAAAAGCCTTCAACAGCCCAAGTGTTGAGAATTCTTCAAATTGTAGCACAGTAGAAACGCGGCCACTGACTTTGTTGTGATAATGGTACTTCATGTATGTACAAGGAAAGATATCAATGGAACGTTGTAATTCTGTTGTAACCTGCGATCAGGCGTTCTTTCTTCTTCCAAGGCCTAGGATTTCACAGTAACGATCGTTTCCGGTACCATGTCGTTACTGTGATTCAGAAATAACGGAACCGAAAAACAGTTTGCTACGGACATCTTCAGCCTTGCCAATCAAACTGCATTTGATCCGCCATGTTGTATCAATCCCAAAGTGAATTGCATGGTATGTGCAATGCAGTCTGGAACGGATTTGAGAGGTTTGCGCTCCTTTTGATACAAAGTCGTTTCGACACAAACGGAGGTCGATTTCGATACACATCTGAAGTCAATTTGATACAAACTGTGAACAAAAGTGAACTAGATGAAATACCCCAGTGAAAGTCTCTTCAACTTCGCATCGCATGTGATAGCTATCGATCGAAAGAATTTCATCCCAGAAGGACAAAAACTATATGTTTGTCTGGAGGTCTCATTACACCATACTTTTTCTGCTAGCTGAATATGCTACTAAACTTCTTCTCCAAAGCCAGCCCGATTCGAAGGGAAATCACGTAAGCCTCATAGTGGAACAAATCGTCCAGTAGTGCTTGGCAATTCTGAGCATGAAAATTCTATAATAATTTCAGGCTGCCAGGCATCTTATAGTTTTGTATCGAGTACTGACTTCAGTTTGCAATGGATTATCAACTTTAGATGGGCATCGAATCGAATTCCAATTGAAGTGAAACGACCGTTGTATCAAAATGACTTTGAAATGAATCAACTGGACATCATTTGAGATGGCGAATGAACAGCCGAGCTACAATTGTTAGTTATAATTCCAGAAATCTGTTTACATAGTATCCAATGCAAAAAAGAAGAACAAAAGTTGACTCAATATAATTAAAAAGAACTTGGGATGAGGTAATTTTGTACAGTTTTCAAATCTGTTTCCCTGTTTCAGAGAACTTCCTGTTGTTTCTAAGCTTTAAACAAGCTTCATGCCACTAACTCCATGCAAGCTTGTACAAATATAGTGTTTCATTCTCATATTGTTTCCATTTTATTTTAGTTGAGTCCAAATCCAACGTGAAGTTTTCCATTACCGATCGTTTCCCATTATCGGAACCGAAAACGTGTTACTGATAAAATTTGAAATCCTTGGGATTGTTTTTCGCAGCGAGAAGGGAAACAAGGGATGCCTGATCGCAGGTTAATTCTGTTGATTCATCTGCAGCTCTCTTTCATTAAGAAAGCAAAAACGATCTTGAGTTGGGACTGCAGGAAAATGCATTTTGGGGGATCGAAATTTCACAAAATGTTTTACAGAAAACATTTAATGTTTTCTGTAAAACTGAATTCAAGGAAAACGTATTCATTTTGTAAACTTCACTGGTATTAGGGTGTAAAGCCTGGTGTAAAGAATAAACAGTAAAAATCGCCATTGCATGTTTCCATGACTTGAGACAAAACAAACTTTTGCTTCAAGCAGATTTTGTCAAATGTATGCCAATATTCTGTAGCTACATTTTGCTACAAAATGCAAAAAAACTGTTAATGATCTTTAACTTAAATGCAACTGATTTGAAATGCTATTGTATTGCAGTTCAGTTTTATATTGCACTTCAATTAGAGGTACAAAAAGTCAATATAATAAGTGCTGTACTCATACCATTTTTGTAAAACTTTGAACTTGATGCAACTAACTTTAAAAAGTTTTTCAACACTAACCCTTGTTAATAGGTGTACAGTGGCGTTCAAAAAAATCAGTTAGGGGTGCAAACAATGCATGGGAATAAACTTCATTTAATCAAGGCACCCTGATTTTCAAAATTATCTGGGGAAGCTTCCCATTCCTCTCTGCAGAAGTAGTGGGGGTGCTCACTCTACAAGGTTGCCTTTATCGCGATGGGATAGTGCTCCGGCTACTTTACAATTTCTTCCTGCTACTTTTTTTCAATTTGAAAACCCTGTAAACAGCTAGCGATTGCTATGTACAAGGTGGTCAACAATCACTCTCCACTTCGCCTTCAGAATCTTTTTCAAACAACATTGCAAGTTCATACCTATAACTTGAGGGGCTTGGCTCATAATCTCTTTATTCCCAGACCACTCTGAGGCCGGAAAACATAGCATTGCACTATCGAGGTGCAGCCTCTCAACTACTAGCAAAACCCAGCCCACTGTTACTGGCTTCAAAGAATCTCTGTTGACATAGTAATTGCTTTTTGTTATAATTTTATTGATCTTTTAATTGACGATTTAACAGCTTTTATTGTATCACAAGTTGTAGTATTAGTTTTTTTTTAGGTTTAGTATTGCTATTGGTGTATAGTATTAGAATTAATATTAGCATTAGTTGTATAATTGCATTAGTAGAAATAGTGCTCAGCTCGTTTTAGATTACTTATGAATGGTTATTGGTATATTTTACATGGCTCCATGGAAGAGTATATTTTATAATGATATAGATACTGTGTATAAATAAAGCTTAAGTGTGTATGGATGTATGTACCAAAAAAGTCTTCCACTGACAACGATTTACATCTCTGCACAAGCATAACTTAAAAAATCACCTCAGCCATTACTTCATCAAATTCATCATCATCACTCAACTCAATCAGGTCATTTGAACCATCAAAGCTGGAACTGTTCAAGGCCTGTGCTTCATTAGCATCTCTTGAATCCTGAAAAAAGGAGAAGGTGTATTATTAAGTACATAATTTGGATATGATATACTTACTTGTAGAAAAGTGAAACGAAAAGAAATGGTACAAATATTGTTTTACCTGATCATTACCTCAAACCTTCACTTTATTTAAGACCAGTATACTATAAGTCATAAACATTTGGCCAGATAATTTAACCAGTTACCTTCGAACAATGTGTCCAAAAGCCCAGAATACAGGCGACAGACCATATTCTGGCATGGGATACAAAATCAATTGTACAAACTGCACTTTTGAATACAATGCTAAACAATACTTGAACTCTAGCTTGCCGTTTGGACAGGTAGTCTCCTTACCTCCACAGCCATTATTAGGGTTGTCACACAACACTTTGTGAGTGGGGGAACAGTGTTGTATGATGACCCTTATAATAGCTGCGAAGGAGACTACTTGGACAGGTAGCTCTCAATTTTCTTTTTTCTGGGCGATTCTTAGTTTGTTCTTTATTGATTTAGTTGACCAATACCATCCCTGAGCCCTTGCCCTTTGAGCAAATGAGAATGTACAGTTACTTTCCCAGCCTACTTGCCCCAGATGATGGGACGACACTTTTTTCAAGCCCTGTGTATACTATGGTGAAACTAAATGTACTATAATGGTGAAACTAAATGACCTTTAAAGACACAGATTGCAAAAAAAAAAACAAAACAAAACAAAACAAAAAAAAAGCGAATGGGCTGTGTCTATGTTTGACCATGAATCTAAGATGTCCTGTCATGTTTGTGAAACAGCCTGAGAGTGACCACATCCCAATCTCAAAAATCCACAAATGTTTGGCAAGTGCATGAATCTTATGCTACATATTTTTTCTATGCAAACCACAGAAAATAATATTCTTTTCAAAATTCTGAAAGAACCTTGGTGTGGAGGGGGGGGGGGGGGGCAAACAGGGAAAGGGGGAGATTGGAAAGGTGGAATCTGTCTCAAGCCTTATATCTTATACATGAATGAATGAATAAAAGGAATGAATTAATGAATGAACGAACTAATGAATGAATGAATGAAAACTATATTTATAACAGGTTATCAAAAATCAGTGCAAAATAGTAGAATAAAGAGGTTTAAGCTCAACATGGTCTATTCAAGAGACACATTTTTCTTTTCCTGATTTTCTTTTGACTGCCAGTGTAAAACACAGACTGCAGACAAGGACATTAAAAAGCAAACAAGCCAGTGGAAAAAATTAACAAGCAGACTATTTGAATGCTGCTCTTTACACGCATGCTTAAACTATTTCGTGCTCTAATCGACAATTTAGACTTGGTTTTGCAGTCTGCATTATATCCTCAGCCTGCATCTTAGCTCCAGTCAACGGTCTGCGTTACACTGGCTGTTTCCTTGATATCGATCATGAACAGCACCACCATATAAACGAAACACACCTCAGTGAAGCTCGTGTTTCCGGAATCCTTTGAGGTATCCTTGTCTCTCTTTCCCACAACCAAGTCGTGAAGTTCAAAAGCGCTTGACTCAATGGTAGAAAATATTGAATCTATTCTGTTGTTATCCTCAACACTGCTTGGAGAAAGAGCTTCTGATATTTCGCGCAAAGTATTCAAAATCTTCGAAAGCCTTCCATTTACATCACTATTCTGATTACTTCCCATTTTAAATTCCTTAATGCAGAGCTAAGCGATAATATATAGCTCTGTAAATGAAACTGAACAGCATTTTACAGCGATGTTAGTTCCCTGGTTGCTGGAGGTGCCATATTGGATTCATTTACCCGCGCTTCCAAAGACGATTCCAGTTTCCCGCTGCCAGCAACTGCCAGCTAGGCCCGATTTGCCGGATGGGCTGGGGAGGAAGGGAGGAAGACAATAATGCATGATGGAGAGCACGGGCGGGTTCCTCTGACTTGAATGGTTCACATTATACGGACACTTGAAGATTTTCGAATTTTGGTGGTTTTGCGAAAAAAAAAACGTTTATTCCCCGGGTATAGGCGACAAAAAAGGTTGACAACGAAGAAAAATGCGATGATTCGTCTTTAAGGCTTGATTTTGCATGCATTGCTTGCCTATCTAAAAAAGTCTCGTGTTGCCTGCACGTGCGGGCAATTTCCCCTCAGAGAGGGTACGGATTCTATTCTCTTATTGGATAATCCTCCCTGCCCTGGGGGCGTTGTTTTTCTCAGAAGTTTCGTTGCACGCGGATTGTGCACGTTTTTCTAAAACTGTTCTCGTTATATAACAAATCAAGTATGATGTTCAATGATGCATCACGAACTTTTTGCGATTCAGAGAATACAGTGAGTGTATCATATTCGCGAACGGTGGTAAAACATATTTCCTCTACCTATTTTTGCGAAAGGATGGGCTGACTCGTCTTTTCGAATTCAAGACAACATGGGAAAAAAGTCAGAAAACCACTGTTCTACGAGGCCAATTACAAAACATTTTGAAGAAGTAAAAGCCAGACATAATGTCGTCTAATGCTACAATTTACAGAAAGGACAATCCTGTAGTTAGTGCGGATAAAAGTTCATCGAAAAAAGATAAACACGCTATTCACTGGGTCAGGAAGGATTTGCGTTTGCACGACAACCCATCTCTTTTAGAGGCAGTGAAAGGAAGTGATACTGTGAGAGTTATTTACGTGTTGGACACGAAAGTTGACAGCCAAAATGGAATTGGCATAAACCTATGGAGATTCTTATTACAATCGCTCGAAGACGTTGACGACAGTCTCCGAAAACTCAATTCACGCCTATTTGTAGTGAGAGGGCAACCGACTGATGTTTTTCCTCGGTTGTTTCGTGAATGGAAAATCTCTCTTTTGACATTCGAGGAGGATTCTGAACCGTTTGGAAGGGAAAGAGATGCAGCGATACGGCTGCTCGCTGAAGAATCAGGAGTAGATGTCGCCGTGCATCGTGCACACACCTTGTATGATCCTCAACTGTAAGTCGAAAATAAACAATTAGACATATTTATAACCATGATAATTTAATATTTATAAATATAACTTACAGTGAACCTAAAACCATGGTGTAAGCTTTTTTGAGAAACAGAAAAACGTCCATTTGTCGCCTGACTATCGAGTTATAGAAGTAAAAGTTGAAGTTTAGCTGAACACGAAAAATGCTGTCGGACATCGAAGAGCTGCAGTCATGACTGCTTTACCACAGCTTTTTCGAGCTCTCTTAAACTTGCAACAGTATTTCTATAACTCAGTTTAAACATGCAGAAGTGTTATGGGCTTTATGCCTCTCAGAAAACAGTGCACAAAAGTGAAAGGAAAATCACAGACTTGCACCATCTTATAAGCTTGCATCAGCAGCTCATGCTATATTGCTGTGTTTCTATGTAACGATATCGGTCAGTACGAAATGCAGACTATTGTAGGTATAAAATGCAGATTTAAGACTGCAGACTGAGTACAAAATGCAGACTGACAAGAAAAACAGTCTGCATTCTATGTATTTTGTAGCTAGTCTGCATTTTGTACTGACCGGTAACAATAAAGATTACAAGCTCAAGGTGTCTATTTAAATAATAGATTATATTTTGCCGTGCGTTTGTTCAATTATTGATCACAGATAATCGCAAAAGAACCACTATACACGGTGAAGTATCTGGTTTCATCCTAAACTTTGAACCCAGTCATGACCCTCCACTGGGGGGAAAGGTACATTTTGGGGTGAATCAAGTGTTACACTAGGGCTCCCAAGGGCCATTTTCTGACACTTGTACTGCTGGACACAAACCTGCTCAAACAAACTGCTTGGCAACTTAAAGCTTTCTGGATTTACAATCTTTCAAATGCTGGTCACTATCCTTGACTTCCCATTATCGGCCTGCCTAGTAATCAATAGGTTACGGCCTGCTGATACAAACAACTTCAGCACTTGCTCTGCATTGAGGGTCATTTTGATGATGAAATCAGCTGCCAGAGAATATCCAGGAGTCACAGGAAATTTTGCTCGATCATTGGATAGTGTTGATCAGAAACTACATTGTTATGTAATTGGGGCTTCACCCATTTTGGTTGAAAATGCTTGCATATGTAGCTAGGGACTGCACCTTACCGGAAGTTAGTTTCATGACTTAAAGTCAGTTTCAAGAATTTTGTTATTATTTATAGTTTCTTGACAACAGGCTTCATGACACTCTTGACAACTCTATGGATGGGTCTGCAGGGCTCGAAATTAAAAAAAATCGTTAGGTCGCCTTTTGGAGACTAACTGAAGAAATATAGTCGCCAGATGCAAATTTTAAGTCGCCAGTTTGCATAATCAAAATGATGTTCGGGTTCCGCTTGTTGAAAGTGTTTGATATTGTCTGGTATGGCTTGGGACACATACATACAATAAGTATTTTTTCGACTTATCCATTTCTTTTTAATAATGTAACACTTTTCATTTCGCGCAGCAGCGCCCAACTTGCATGTTTTTGCCGAAAACAGAGATTTACCTGTATTTTAGCATAAAAAATGCTGGCTTCGTTTTCGCGGTAGAAATAAATGACTTCTCAGTTTTCGCGTACAATTTCTACAGTTTTAATAAATATATCGTTGTTGAATTAAGCTTTGTACAGAGAAACTAAAAAAATGCTCGCAGAAACTTGCTAAACTTACGAAATAAACACAGCGTTTTCGTTCCCAACGCAGCTATTTTTATCCTGGAAAGAAATTTGATCGGGGCAGATTTCGATCATGTGCTAGGCAACCACTTCTGAGCCATGAGCGCACGTCACGCAATCAACAAAACAACGCTATAAATTGTAATTTTCGCCAAGCTTCATCTAAACACTTGATTACCTTTGATTCTAAAGCTTAACTTTTCTTCTCAAAATTACTATCGTTCAGCGGGCTTTTTGCAAAATTCTGTGGCTCCTGCTGCCCCTGTGTGGTTCCAGGGAGAGAAACTCTAATGGCGTCGCAGAAAATATTGCAAACAGGAGTCCGTAAAGTTTAGAGGGAACGTGGCTTTTTTATGCGATTTGGCCCATTCTTTTACGACGAACGCAAAGCAGGACGATGTTTATTTTAACTTTAATTTAACTTAAATCCACCAATCACAGCCACTAGTGTGACCTTCAGACCTTCTTTACGTCATGCTAGCGGGCTGTGATGGGTGGATTTCGATCCGATCTGTTGATAACATGTACGATTGACGGAAATTTTGGAAACATTTCCGCGGGTGTTTTGTTTTCAAAAGTCGTGTATCAACGAAAACGGTGGTAGCTTAAGTTCATGTTTAGATTTAAAGGAATATATCGCAACATATATGAGATTAGCGTGTTCTTGGTTTCCTTTTGTTTAAATTATTCTAAAAGCTTGCTAAACAACGATTTCTCTTCATTTAAGAATTACACCAAGGAATGGCAAGACTGTGGCTAAGAAATATGACATACTAAGTTCAAAAATATAAAGACATCACAATTAATCGTCCGAATTTACACACTTTCACATACTGCATTAAGAACAAACACAAGAGTTGTGAAAGTCAAGCATGATCTCCTCCACTATGTTTTGCTCTGATTTGCCTGTAAAAAGAAACCACCATTGAATCTTTCTCACTGGAATCCACACAAGAAGATGGCATGACATCTTTGTGTAGTTCATGACGCAGTGAACTCTGGTAAAGAGTGGCGTGGTGCACTCTGGTTAAATGCAATGCATTCTGGTAAAAGGTGATGAATTCAAAAATTTGTACTCCCTTTTATATATTTTCTTAAATCCTGATTATATTGCTGCTCGCTCGCTATGCTTGCTCCACTGCAATAAGTTACACAATAACACGATTTTATATGTTACTTTGCATGCAAGAAAAGTCACAATTGAAGAGCGGAAACAATTAGAAACAACACAAGTAACACAGCTATAAGGTTACCGTTGTTCTCTGGTGATATATCTCTGGTCTGAAGCTGATTGTTGTCTCCGTAGTCTTTTTGAATGGAGCAAAGCACAAAGGTTTTAAGTCGGTGGTTTTCATTGTGAGACAAGCCTGAGTTCTTGCATGTTTTCCCTTTGCTACTTCAATTCTTCAAACTGCCATTCTTTATTTTCGACCCGCTTGCTTTTCTCAACTCCTTTCGCTGCTGACAAATGCCATGCTTGGCTCAGGCCCCTACACAACCACATTGCTTTTACCAGTCTCCGACCAGGGGAAGAAGCCGCGGAAACAATATGGTGTGCCGTAAACATAGTATCGACGTGTTGAAATACATTGGATTTTTTTTATTCTCTTGTAATATTCAGACATTATTTTACTGGGAACGGAAAGGTGAGGTGTATACTAGCTACCATATCGGATTGATTTTGTAGTAAAGAGATTTAAAAACAAAACTTGTGTTGTGGTTTTCTTTAGTTATCAGACAAAACACGTATGACGAGTAAAATTTTGGTTTGTGGGAAATAGAGTGTTTGTTCACCAGGTGGTGGCTTGCAAGAGTTGGTCATGCAGGGAGTAATTTCTACTGTATTAAATTTGTTATATAATTATTATCATGTAGCAGTGTGTTGATAGCATTGTGCACACATAATTATTTATCAGCTCCATTGCATAATCTGAACAATTCTTTTATCTCTAAGGATCATTAAGAACAATGGAGGAACACCACCCCTTACGTACAAGAAATTTTTGGCCATTATACGTTCCTTGGGTCCCCCAGAGCATCCTGTCCCTACTCTTGAAGTGCAGTTGTTAACAGGTTGCAGTACGCCTGTATCTGAAGACCACGAGGAGAAATTTGGGGTGCCATCTTTGGAGGAATTAGGCCTGGATGTAAAGAATATTCCTGTAGAAGTCTGGCATGGAGGAGAAAAGGAAGCTCTTGTGAGACTTGACAGACACTTGGAGAGAAAGGTTAATATAGAAATTATAGCAAAGTTTCTTTTTTTTGGCAGGGGTGGTTAAGTACAGTATATGGATTAGTGGATTATGTTTTATGTCAATTTGTTCTTTAGGTTAGAATGATTTCTTCAATTCCTAGCTGAGGTAATATTATTTGCATTGAAGGGGAAGGGGAAATGACTCCAACCAATATCAGATTAAACCATGAAATTTGAGTTAATTTGCAAGTATTGCCTGCATGCCTAGTGGAGAGGAAGGTGGAACAAGAAGTCGGACAGGCTTAGGTGGTATTTCACCTGCACCCGAAGAGTTCCCACCATGACACCTGCCTAGGAAGACTCCAGTGAGTTGTTCCCATCTTGATGTGTGGGCTTTGAGAAACTCAAGCAGAAGCCAGATAAACTATGACCAGTGGCTCAATTACCCACTTAATAGAACACTGCAGAAACATCAAGGAATCAAGCTTAGCTTACTTAGCAAAGAGGAGTGCAAGTTTTATGTTTCTGAAGTTTTCTTCATAAGGCATGTCATAACCAATGCAGGCTTGAAGCCTGATCCGGCTAAGTTCCAAGGGCTTTGGAAACAACATTGCCAACTAGTAAAGCACATGTTCGATACATCAGATTGGAAATGTGCTATGGGAAACCTAACTTGCGTGACATGTGACAGGTAACAGGTGGACGTCAGAGTTTGTGTCAGTGTTAAACTGTTTAAGGTCAAAAAGTACTCTAAAATAGTGAAAGTTTTTTTAACTTTTGAAACAGACAACTAAATCTAAGGTCTTGGAAAACTTGAAAAGGTCATGGAATGTCATGGAATTTGAAGAGCTCAAAAGAAGGCAAACCCTGCAGAATCCTACCGCAAATCTCACCGAGATTCTCGCTGGGAAGCAAAAGTCCGGTGGCCAAACTCTTGGTGCCATCCTGGCGTAAATCTCGTCAAGATTCTCGCTGGATCAGCTGGGTTGACTTCTACGTGGTTATACACAAAGGCTAGATCCATGGTCGAAAAGTACTTGGCTCCTCCTGATACATTGAGACTCTGATCAATTCTCGGCTGAGGATAGGTATCTCGTCTTGCCTTGGCTTCAGGAGGCAATTAAGTCCATGCACAAATGCAGGGCACCATTCTTTTTCCAGGCTAGCACAATAGGGGAGGAGTAACTGCTCTGACTAGATACAATTACTCCTTTGTTGAGTAGCTCTTGCAGGTGCTGCTTAACTTCCATCATCTGATTTGGTGGGATATGCCTACGATGTGCTGAATGGTCATATTACGACATAGATACTCTCTATCTCTGGCAAATACATCTGCATATGAGGTGAAGATTCTCAGTGCCTCTTGCTTCTCAGCTGGAGTTCCAGGAAAGTCTGTCAAGGTGATTTCAGCAGGGAGATCTTGCTCTCCATGTGGGGTCTGTAGGTTGGACAGGCTCCAGTGACAAAAATTTCTGGCCCTCAGCCCCGAGGGGGCATGATATGATCAACCTCATTACATTAGACATCAATCTCCAACTGGTTTCCAATGGTCACTGTAACTGCACCACGTACTGTACCAAGGCATGTTCATGACTTAAGCCAAACATCTCTTGAGGTGGGGTTCACTACCTGGATGTGATAACACGTCTTGGAGGCATTTACCAGGGTATTGGTGACCTGGATGTTTCCTTATTTCCTTATTAGCACACTGAGGGGTTCAACCATGGCAGTAAGACCACAGGCTGGACCAGTGACAGCTACACTTGCTCCTAAGTTTGGGGTCATCATCACCCTGTAGCATAATCCAGCTACATGAATAAAACCAGAGGTACAGGTTCCTGACATCCTTGGCTCACTATCAGTCCTTTGTTGGATCAGCGCATCAAACCTGGGGATCTGCACCAGAACATTGGTTCCAAGGAGTCCAGTATGTCATTTCTCTGTTGTGAAGTGGCTGGGTTTTCTTTTAGGACAAGTGCCCTGTAGTTGGGTACTCTCATCCCATCAACCCCTATTGCCTGTTTATGGTACCCCATGTACGGAATCTCAAGCCTGTTAGCAGCACGCAGGGTTAGCATTTGCTTCTGTCTTTTCACATGCCCACAAGTTGGGTGGAGCTTCTTTTTATAGAAGTCTTCGGTAACAAAGACACCATTGAGACAGAGCCTACCATACAGAGAATGTTTTGCTTGGATTGATGGGGTACCACCAATGATTTGTATCGGCATGCAATTGACCTCTAGAAGTTTTGAGCCACTGCTCTTCCACTCCACAGCATGGCTCACTGCCATGGAGTTTTCTCGTTGAACACTGACAGCTCGCATTCAGGTCTCCTGTTGCTCAGATTACCCCCCGTTTCATTTCGTTCATGGCCACCCCTAAGACAGTCCTTCCTGATGCGTGTCCTTGACCCGTAGACAAAGCATCCAGGCTGTCACCATTGCTGTGAACTGGAGGTAAGCTGTGAAATGGTTTGTGGGTCCTTCTCAAGAGCTCTTTGCTGGTCTTTGATATGTTTTTGCAAGGTGATTTTGCTGCTTGTGCAGGTTCTCCATGAGAAGTTTCTAGCCTGCTATCATCTCATTCACCATTTTCTGTAAGTCGGCAGCACCTTTCATCTTGCTGCAGCTTGTCGTGTTCTCAGCAATGGCTTCATGAAAAGCAGCTCTCCCAGGGGGGTGTACCATCCTTGTCCACCTAGCACTGGAGTTCTTCTCTGATCTGCTGGAAGGATTTCACTGAGTGGTCTCTTGCCGTAGGTTTGATATTACATTTCAGCTGCAGGTTGCATGGGTTTTCAAGGAACTGGTTCCGAAGGAGCCGGCATTTATTGGTTACTGCGTCAGGGTTGTCAAAGTATAGCTTCTGGGTGTTTTTCTCCTTGTCCAGCTCACTCCAAGTGGTATAGGAGGAAATCCACCACCACCAATGGCTCACTTAGCATCCAGTATCCAATCCTCAATCAGATGATGGTCCCTGACTCCCAAAAACTTCCTAAGTTTAAGAACTCTGAGCACCTTGACAGTGACTTGTCCTGGGGAAGATCCTGATCCTCTGGGCTGCTGATGGTGGGTCCACTGACTCCATTCAGCTGGGTTTCCAGCACTGCCAGTTTCTCAGTTATAGTAGCTCAGAGTAAACCAACTGAATTAGCAGAATTTGCTGAGAATTCGAGTATGGCTAGGGCATATATTTTGTTGCCATGGATACAGGATTTACCCAAGGAAACTATGAGGTAACTTCTCCTACACAACAAGAGTTAGCTAAGAGACGTGTGTGGGAATGAATCATGAATGCATAGAAAAATAAGGTTTATAAGGAAACCAAACTAATGGTAAGAAGAAGTAATATATCAAACACGAGCGACATTGTTTCGTCAGGATATCCAAACACCGAGAAGAGGATTGAAAATGTGACATGCCACGGAGTATTTTTGACGAAATCCGAGGTGTTTAGATAGCCAATGAAACACTGTCTTGAGTGTTTGATGTATCTCTTTAATCAAAACCAAAAGTAAGGAGAAAACAGAGAAATAAAATCGTAAAAATCTATGCTAATTAATTAACAATTATTCACCGAAGTGGAGGTAAATATCCACCATTTTCACCGACACTGAGGTGAATAATTGTTTTAGTATATACCACACAAGCTGAATAACTAGAAGCCCAAAGAGTAACTTTATTTGTGACAATGTACCGACAAAAGCCATTTTGTTTTTCTTTGGCTGCTTGGAGGTGAATAGTACTTGGCTAATCACCTCCGAGCTAGCCAATCAGCGCGCCCAAAAAGTACTATTCACTTGTGTGGTATATACTAAGATCAGATATCCAAACCACCGTCACGGTCACGATTTCCTTTGTTTTAACTTGATAAATTATTAATGAGTTTAAGAATAATATTTCAACTCTAACAGAACTAGTTTGAAATTTGAACTAAAAGTAATTAAAGTGACTTTGTCACATTATATATATTTTTCTTCCCTTTGAAGGCTTGGATTGCAAGTTTTTGAAAAACCTAAAGTCACTCCAAACAGCTTGTTCCCTAGTCCAACAGGAGTGAGTCCTTATCTGAGATTTGGATGCCTGTCACCAAGGTTGTTCTACCACAGACTTACAGAACTTTACAGAAAGGTAAACTTAAATCATGTGCACAGCTGTCACTGGAAACTCATGAGCTAATAAGCCCCCTCATATTATGAAGTCCCCATGTTGTCTTGCATCTGTTCAGTAATAGATCACAGATAACGTCAAAGGACACGAATTTACTGTCTTCTTGGACTATTATTATTATTATTATTATTATTATTATTATTATTGTTGTTGTTGTTGTTGTTGTTATTATTAATCCACTATTACTATAACTATTACTACTACTATTACTGTTACTGTTACTGTTACTATTGCTATTATAATAATTATTATCATTATCGTTATTATTATTACCAAGGCTTCGTAGCAGCCACAAATTAAGATATCTTTTGATGAATCACACAATGTTTTTGAGGTTCAGTTTTTAATCAAATCATGTTTGGAATGAAATCTCATCCATTATCCATTGTCAGTTGTACAATTCAGGGTTGTCAGAAGGGTTTTTGACTAGGAGGTTCCATCCAAAAAGTAGGCGGCTATTTCCATTTCATTTCTCCATATCACGCTCAGAACTGACCTACTAACATTTGGAGTAACCGGCCCAGTATTCAAAATAGCTGGTGAAATGCACTGGTTGCCGGCTTGTTTTGACAACCCTGCAATTGTTCTTGATGAGATCAATACCCTGGTCAAGGAGATAGTAACAGGCAAATGTATTTGAGAGTCAGAACCCTAGTATAGATAATGAACTTTTGTTATCAGATTAAAGAACAGCTTTTCCCAGTCTTTTGACACTTAGCTATTTTGTATTAGGGTTTGTGTTTCTTGGCTATAGTGTAATTACT
>JAHPZR010007253.1:0-31270 GCA_019787425.1 Platygyra sinensis | reverse complement strand
GTGGGAACCAAGATTTATGTTTCCATGGCAGGACAACAACACAGTAAAAGTCATTCTGGTTTCTTTTGTGATGTAGATTTCTGGGTGTCCAAAGTTTGAAGAACACACTGAGTCTCCAAACAGATATTTCTGGAGATATTCTTGATTGAGTTGTTGTTAACTGTTTTTAACAGTGGCACCACCCCGATGACGGTCATCAACTTTCCTCATTTGGGGGCTAGGAAATACACAAACGTAAATATCTCTAAAACGAAAAAACGATGATTCCAAAAGAAAACAGGTTCGTTTCTTCTATTACTTTGAAAGTCCTTTCAAATAAGCAGGCGAATTATTTTTTATTCTGCAGTGGGGCACATTAACGTGGTAAGAGGGGGGCCCAAAAATTGGATAGCACAAGTGTGACACACCGACAGTATGGCTATTGAAGAAGAATTACGCTTAGTCATTTGTTTTCGCAGCATTTTAAGTGAGTATCATAAGTAAGAAGCCAAAGTCAAAGATGAGCAGAAATAACAGGCCGATTTCCGAGTTGAGCCGTTGTGGGCGTTAGTTTATGAAACGTGCAAAAACGCTTTCCACTATAGGACAATGGTCTCGGCATCGCAGGACTCGAGTTGACACGAGCCAGGCACAGAAGGGATAAAACTCAAGGGCCCGTGTAACACAGACGATTTTTTTTGTGTTTGTGCGCAGGCACAAAACTCGGCATAAAGGTTTCATAACATGTTCGACAAGCCACTGGCGATATTCGTGGCGGACCAAAATCAGCCAACTGTAAATCGCACCTGGGGTTGTACACACGAATGCCGATTTTAAACGTTTGCAACATGACTTAAGGGGCGACAAAAAATTGCAACGAGTCAGAGACCGCTCTCGCCGCGTTTTTGACATATAAATCGCCTGTGTAATACGGCCGCCTTCAGAAATTGTGCTGCATTTGTACAAATTATAGAACGGCCACCGCATATGAGGATATCCCGCTCTAATGTCTTATTGTAGGAAGGAACAGCATACGATGTCGTAATGAAATTGTTTCTTCAACAATCGAAAAAGAAGCTTTTGTAGGTCCCGTATTTGAAGGCAAAGTAGTTGATGCATCGCTAAATAACCTACAGGATTTAGAAGAAAATCTGTGGATCTGTCGCGCTTTTGTCAATCAGTTCTTTCTGCAACGCTCATTCCCAGGGGCCATTTTCCCCGGGCTTGGGGGAAAGGCTCTATGAGGTGAGAAAGGCCCTGGGAAAACGAGGGCTGGTTCTTTCGGGTAAAATGGATGTAAGCGAAGGGCATTCTCGACATTCGCAGAATCGTTCCAGAAGACTCCACTGTGCGGATTGTTGCACAGATATTCCTAGTCCATCAGTGTAGGTGGATGTGGCAACATTTTTTTTCGCAACAAAAAGTATTATGCATACTGGCACGACAAAAGCCTGAGGGGAAGGATGGCCTGGGGTTTAGCACAAATTATTTGACGTAGATAGGCCTGTCTCGATTATGCATGAGGCACGCTTTTGAGTAAGCGTTTAGTATCGACATTTTTCGACAGTTATATAGGAACCTTCCCCTGAGCGCAACTTTTGTTTTGCCTTTCTGAGGGGGCAATATTTGAGTCCGCATTTAGTGTTATGAGCTAAGGGATATCGAAACCGTGCCGAAAAGTGAACGATTAGGCGTAAGGAAAAAATTAAAAATTTTATGGGCGAATTGTTTGGAAAGTTATTAACTAACTTTTTGAAGCGCCAGCGTGCGGGGAGGTGTATGTGGGGGTTTGGGGTATATCCTTGTCTATATAGTAATGTAACGTGATAAGGTCTAGGCCTTCTTTCTTATATATAAAGCTAGGTGAAATGTAAAAAAAAAGTAAATCTAATTTATAGTGTGACATGCAACGTACTTAAGCACTAAGGTCGTCCATGAACGGAAGTGGACATGGCAGGTATTTGCCGACTAGCAGGAAGCCACAGTTATTGTTTAAATTTATGCTAATCGACTATCTAGTCAGTATATGACCCTTTGCAAATGAATGGAGGTGCCTAAATTTTGAATGACACTACTTTGTATAGAAACAATCCATTATGCCTCAAACATTCTCATGTTTGCAGACACGAGAAATCTGTAAGCTATGCTTGTGAGGTTTAGGATGTATGAGGTATTTGACGGGCTAAGTAGGTTGCAAAAAAAAAAAAGGACGAGTGTGCTGAAAGATGGCTGGATATTGGCCAAGTTCTTTTTTTTGGCGGGTTTATGTGGACGCGAGACGAAGATCCCGAGGTTCCATAAAGCTCGCAATAAAGATAGAACGAGGCACACAAATATCCAGGGGCCATCTTGACTGAACATAACTGGTCAGAACAGGATTTATTATATGGGCTTTTACGGTGAAATTTTGGGCCTTCGGGGGGATGTGTCAGGCGGGTTAGTCCGCTGATGCGTGTGCAAGTATGGCTCTACCATCTTGCCCGCAACGCCCCTCCACTGCCCCTCTCGGTGTAGCCGTAATCACAGTCGCGCGGATTTGGTCTATGCTTGGCCGCTCGATGGAGCTACGCCATATAATAATGTTATTTATTACTGACCCTGGAATCCGACAGCTCGTTAAACTGGAAGGAGCTCAAATTCTTGGCTCATCAAATGCGTGGCTGGTGAAGGTTCCGCTTCGGTACACCAGAAAATTGCACACGCACAATAGCCAATGAATCTGGTGCCACAAGGACCTGGTCCGATGTGAGTCTTAATTACATCAGTATGAGGTCACGAGGTCACGACATATGTAGAGATAACCAGTACGGCGAACATATAAAGCTATTAAAATAATCGTTTTAACGAAATAGTAAGGCGGATTCAGCAACGTTTTGAAATAAGTTCGCAAACTTTTTGCTGATATTTGTCACAATCTTTTAGCAGAAAGGGTTTCAAATGCTTGATTTATCTCTTATCCGTTAATCGACCGAGATCTAACAAGTTCTATTGCCACAGTGCAGTTGCAGTGATAGAATGGCGAAGTCACGAGAAGATGTTTCGAGGGATCTCTTCCATCAGCACGGCCACAAAAGGAACTATTGGCCCGGTCTGCCGAATCTGTTTTAGCTCTCATTTTCTTTTAGAACACCGTGTTTGTCAGCTAGATACCTATTGCAAGAATCTTTATATTGGAATTCTGCTTGTGTTTGTGTCCTACAGCGACTTTGACGGGCTAAACTACTACAATTTCTCCTTCCGAATCCAAAAACAGGACATCATCAAAGGTTTCATTATACTCTCAATTGAGCGCTGGTCGGTTGAGCCACAAGGCCAGAAATTAATTCCATCGACTCGACCCTTTTAGACGCGTCACCCTTCACTTATCAAGCCCGCTTCATGGTATTTCTAATGACTGAGTTGAAATGTGGTCCTTGCCAGATCAAACGAGATTTGTCTGAGCATAACCTATTTGTTTTTAAGGGATGTGCGGGGACGGTGCTAGGGATATGAGCATCCAGTAAGGACATACAGATCGAGAGACGACGTCTTTGGGGGAAAAGTCGCAACTGA
Organism: Platygyra sinensis; assembly: GCA_019787425.1. Taxonomy (NCBI): domain Eukaryota; kingdom Metazoa; phylum Cnidaria; class Anthozoa; order Scleractinia; family Merulinidae; genus Platygyra; species Platygyra sinensis. The sequence goes on along the minus strand of JAHPZR010007253.1, from coordinate 27,739 downwards.
TCGCAATATTGCCCTGTAAAGATAATTGATTATTTTTCGGTGACCCAGAGTCACGCTATTTGCCTGACGTAATCCTTCTCACTACAAGACCAAGCTTTAGATTGGACACACAGATTTACCCATTGATGCTAGAGGGCATTTGTTGTTTCGGCAGCTAAACACTGAGTTTGAATATTTCTTCGTGTGATGAGCTCCGGAACACTATTAGATGTGGATGCGGCGGACGTTGCGCGCCAAACACTTCCAAAACATTCTCTGTAGGAAGTTTGGAGGAGATTAATTGGAAGCATTTTTACATCAAATGGCAGCATAGAGTGAACTTATTCCCAGACTGGTTTCAGATAGTGTGTAATAAAATAGTTTCCGCAGTGACAAGGTCATTTTCGCCGGCCACTCTCGTTGCTAAAACATCTATTCTTTGAGTTTTGATTAATAGATTCTGTCAGCTGCGGGGCTTTCCATGCCCCGATCTTTCGTATGCAGCTAATTAGGGATTATACGTTTAACTTTACGACCTTTGACCTTTCCATATACAAATCAAAAATGATTCATTGGCTTCAAAATTATAACTTCGCAGATCTATACAAATTGAACACAGGGCTACGATTATCAGTAGGTCATTGGGATCCCGAAGGTTTTACCAACCTGAATGTCTTCCAATAATTGTCAGGTTCCGCACCGCCAAAGCAGGAGTTGTGTGTGGAGAAGCGTCTATTATTCCTTCAAAGTTTAATTTATTCGCTCAAACGGCGGTGTATGAAGAGAAGAAGAGAACTCGTAATAGTTTCACCGCTTCCTTTGATCTCAAGATTGATTAAAGCCTTATCCTGCTGGGTAAAGCACGAGTTGCCAAATCACATGTCGGGGGGCCAAATTATGCTATAGACCTGAGCAATTTCCGAACTTTTAAATGACAGTCTAAAAAAGATTTTTGAGAGATCTATCTTCCGCAAGAAAGCAGTTTACATCATCTGCAGAAAAATAAAGAAAAACGCGTCTATTTTTGAGGCGCACTCGCATCAACACAATCCTGAATATCATCATTTTCACGTATATCTAATAGCTATGTACTTCAGTATATAATTAATACACAATACATGGAGGAAATGTGATCTCCTTTCTCACACCTCTTTGTATCTCCAAAAGGTCGCAGTTAGAGATAAGCCTATTATCAGAACACTGCTTTAATATTTTGTTAAAAAGTATGTATCCAGCTGATGAATGTAGGCGGCTAAAATAAAAAAAAAAAACAGCTAGTGTACTATACTAAATTTTCAATGGCACAGATCAAGGCTTTACTGGAAGTCGCTCTGGCTAGCATCTGCCATGATTCCAATATGTGCTTCGCGTTATTCGGTTAATCATCAATGCGTCCTTAGCTGCTATGTCGTTAATTGTTCCAAAACCTATTGCGTACGCATGCTGATTATGATAATTATTTTAGGTAGGACGCGCCTGCAGTCTCATGGCTAATAGCCTTAGATGCCAAAGTCACAAAAAAACCCAAACACAAAAATCTCTGACATGCTACATTGATCAAGAAATAGGGTAGAAATTCGAAATTTTGCCGTCTTTTCTTCTTTTGCTATTAAAGTTATTATTGCTTGTTTTTGTGAGTTTGATATTCCTGCATGATCAATGAGTAATTGAGACATCCACAAGGTTCACCACTTTCACCAACGCATAATAAACTCGGACTGTAAGGCCATCATTGCCGGGGATTTATTGTTTTTGAAAAGATCGTAGACTGTGAAAGACATTCTGTAGCGTCGCAGTCGCCCCTCACGACCCAATACATCTTCCGCTAGATAACTAGGGAATCCTCGAGACTTTAGCATTGAATTAAAGCTCAATCTGACCCTTTTAATTGTCCTCTTATAAGACCGGAATAAAATCTCCACTTCTCTTCATAATTCTTTTGGTCAGAAGTTAGTGAATACGGGGGGGGGGTTTTCTTTGTTATGCTTTGCCGAAGAGAACTTCTTATTTTTATGGGTTTCCAGGTTTAAACAAAAACCTTATTACTTTTCTCCTTGCTCGTACCACTTGGCTCTAGAACGTCTTATCGCTCCCGCTGGCTGAAATGCTCCTAAGAACAATTCATATGCGACTTCGAATAATTTCGCAGTTTTCTGATATTTTCAGGTATGGGGTGGCTGCTGGCAAATCGTTCTCTTCGCTAACACTGTTTTAGACGTGTGCTTCTATTCGTTTCAATGCTTTGTCTTCTGGCATAAGCGTTCAGCTTTAGCTAAACTTAATTGAGAGAGAGGGCGACACTTGCCTTATTCGATATTTGTTAATCCGCAAAGAACTTCTCTTGTCATTAACTTCTTGAACCTCCTCGGCGCCATACTGGCAGCACTTGCTGGGGCGGGATAAGCTTACAAAATCTACGATCATCTAATAACTCGCATTAAAGTTCCATATGATGGAGGCGTGCTATAGCTTTGTTATTCTATACCGATTAAAATGATTACGATAGCCAATGGTCGAAGTTTTATGGAGCAATTATATTAGGACCTTCTACCTCCTCCTGTACGATTCACTTTCTAACGCAATAATCTAATCTGCTTGAATCAAAGGATTCGCTCTGTCCTGCACGTTAGAAGCGTTGGGGCATTCTAGGGTTCTATCATCGCATTATATCCACTGAAGGTGCAAAATTTAACAAATTCTTGAAGCGTGCTTTTACAAATCGTCTTTGTGGGTTACCGCCGTAGCAGTAATCTAGTGATCGAAGAGTAACATTTGAAATCGCCAGCAGTATTTATTTTTCTGCACGCGGCGATCAAGAAACTTCTCTATCAGTGTGTCTGATGGCGCTAAAGAAATTCCACATGATGCTTGAACCTGTTATTAGGTGCATAAATGACTTGATCAAATAAGTATAGTCGCATGCCCCTGCACTAGTGGCGTCCTATCAAAATATAAACGACCTTGGCATCTATATACGGACGATTTAAGACTTGAATTCTAGATCATCTTTTATTAAATACATCACTCACAACTGTGATTGGTAGTCCTATGACGAATAAAACAATTCTTACCTTTAAATTGCGTTTTCCAGGTAGGCTCTATCTCTTCAACGTGTCTATACTAGTTTGCCTGGAGTAAAAATATTCTGGGCATTTTGCTTGGCAACCTACAGAAGCATAAAGAAGGCCTTCCTCTTTGCATGCTACGAATCCCATCTGAACTATTAAGAGACATATTAATTTAAAATGCAACAGTTATTTCTTGGGGCGGAAGGCAATCGTCATTCTTATCGCAATACTTGTAAAAAAAACGTGGCGTGATAAATACACTAGAGGTAATCGGTTAACATTATAAGACAATAGACATGAACATAAATAACATTAAACACAGCCGAAATAAACATTAGAAGAGCCGGCAGATATTCTAATCTATGTGCTACCCATTGGGTTTAAGGGCCTAGTTTGCTTCTACGCCGGATGCAATACGCACTGGCTACTCCGCGTCATGAAATAAAAGCCGTGTTAAGCAAGAGATTTTAGTTAGTACTAGAGATAGCTCATTATATAAGCATTATGCAGTGTTCTGCGCTTATCGAAAAGAAAATGACGCGGAGTTGGCCGGAAGCATCTTGCTGTTTCATTTGGCGGGCACAGGTTTCTTTCTCCTTCTCGTATTTCTTTTCGGATAAATCAGCATAAGCGCTTTATCATGCCGATTATGCACCCTCTAATCTCTTAGCCTATTCCTTAACAGACAAGCTCGCCGCAGGCGTCTAAGAAAACGTGCGATTATTCGCTTGACTGGCCTGCCTTCTTTTTCGCTAGTCTATGAACGTACGCTGAAACTCTATATCCTTCGCGAATCCTCTAAGGCTGCAATTCCGACGACAGAACTTGTACACTCAGGTTTGTCAAATGTATTCTCGCTACCTGACTCTTCTTTCGGGGAGACGTCGCAAAGAGGCGTAGTTTTTCTCATCCATCTGTAGACGCTCCTGTAAACAGAATATTGGTCGTCCTGCCTTTGATCTTGTCCGATGTTTTGATTCTCTTCAGATACGTTATTTCGCTCGATGTCCTTTATTGCTAACGTCATACCGCTTCTATCTCTGTATTGTTCTTTCATCTTCTTACTTTTTCTGAAGAATACCATATTTGCGTGAATCTTGTTTAGCCGCATTCTCCAACTGAAATCTTACAGTCCTTCCTCGTTTGAGTTTCGTCTACTCCACCCCCCGCCCCCCCCCGCCCGCCCCAACCATACGTTCAAGTCTGTCCAGGATTTGTTGGAGCTGTTGACGCAATCTTTTCAGTCATCGTCTAAGGCTTCGCGTACCTTGATCGTCCACTATCTCAAGTGTCTTCCCGCTCCGCCGTTTTTGAGCTTATTATCGTTCTTTAAAGAGCGTTGTCTAAACTTGAGATAAGATCCGTTTGTCATCCGGCATCGTTTCGCTATCTGGTTAAATCAGTATTGTTCTGTTCGCTTAAGAGTTGTTGTAGCACGCCTTCGGCATAAAATCCAGACAGAATAATTGCACTTATAAGTTTGAATTTTAGCGGGGTGCGAATGAATGCCCCGTCCTCCCGCTCATGGTCGTCCTCATCGCCGCCTGGCGGTGGGATATTATTTGGTGAGCTGCAAAGAAAAGATTGTTCTTGGAGGGAATTTAAATCATATTATTCTATCGCAAGGGCGAGTAGCGTATATTATTGCAGGACCATAAGTTTAAACCCCTCTTTATGTTATTATTGAGCGAAGAATCATTGTCAGTCTAGTCATTAGAATGCACTAGTTGGCTAAATGGAATAAAAGTGCAAGTTCATTCTCATTTTCGAATGGAGTAAGTGCGGCTTCGAAAGATAAATAATTATTGAAATGTTGGCGTGAGTGATAATAACAATATATTAATGGTTAATGAAATGATGATAATAATAGTATATTTATTTTTTTTTTATGTTATTATTTTATTGATTTATTATTATTATTATTATTAATTAACAATATCGTTACGTTATTTGTTATATCTTAGTATCTTTGTACTTTTGTCATTTGGTATGCGGTCTTAAGAAAACTAGATGTAAAAAGATGATGGTGAAGGGGTGTGTGTGTGCTTGTATGGTACGGTGTGTGTAAGTAAGTTGTAGTAATGTAGTTACTGTGATTGTAGTGAATTGTACGTTAAACTGATAATCAATAAATATCATTAAAATCAAAATAAAAACAAAAAAAAACTAATCTTTTAGCTAACTTTTGCTAAAATTACCAGTAATGTACCTCGCAGCATTTAGCGAGCACTAATAGGGTAGTGCTAAGGCCTAGGCTTTTGAGCAGTAGCCATAATTCATTATATAACGCGACGATGTGTTCAGGCACATCGCCCGGTAGGGGTAGTACTTGCACAACTTTATAGCGAGTAGCTTTATAATACCGATTGTTGAGCAGTATTTTACGGCTTTCATTCTGTCATTCGCGTACAAAATGTATCCTACAAAACGCACTTCCGACCCTAAGCAGGAGTCTAACGTAGGGAATCCTTCGTATGCTCAACAGGACTAAAGGTGCACCTAGAATATATGCTACGCCTTAAAAGTAATCGTCACATCCTTCATTAAAGGAAATACCCTCCCGGCGCATTGTACCAATATAAACATAACGGTTGTGAAAGTTTGGGATAATTTTTGTTTAATGTTTTCGGAAAAACTATGACTTTTTTTCAAAACTTCCCAAAGATATCCTTGTTTGGGGGGGTGGTTTCGCGCATAAACTTTTTCTTTCCACCTCTATACAATTACTCTTTTTTTTTTTTTTTGTTTATTCAATTTAAGCTGCCTAGCCTATGATAGGGTTTATCTAAATAGCGTTTATATAGGCAGAATATTCCTTAGCTAATATGAAGGAGCGAATTCGTTCGCGCGTGGGAATCATATAATAGTTGAAACAGAACGAACATAATAAATGCTTAAGGCAAATCGATACACAATGACTGTTAGTATGGACAAATCTTGTTATAAGGTAAATGGCTTAAAACGTACATCGCCCGAAGTGCGCTCTTTCACTATTTTACAGTGTAATAAACGAGCTTTTAAGCTTGCTTTGAATTGGTCCACTCAAGTTTCGGGGCTTCGACCAAGATCCAATCATGACAGGTACTGCATAGTACGCAAGGCACGGCTCAGTTTGAATTAGGCAGTGTCGGAAATAATCGCTTCATACCACACTCTGGCTCTACTGTAGAGGTATTTGTCTCCAGACAGAATTATTAGTCCTTATCGTTTGCCGCTGTTACCGGATTGCCAGCGGTCGCGTCCATGTCATGAAAGAGGACGACTAGCATCGCTGACAAAAACGACAGAGAAAAGATAATATTATTGGCCTAGCACACACTGCGTTCTCTATTTGAGAGTTTTATAAAGCATGCATTCCTTCTCTTCAAAGCTAGCCGCCGAAAATAAATTCGATAACGCTTAAAAAATACCCCACAATTTAAATGCTTGAAACTGAGTAGAGCGTTGTAAACATTTCAGTCCAAAATCTCCGCGCAAGAATATAATAAACTCGTGTTTTGAGTATGGGTGTGCACTGCGTCATTGTCTAGAGTGCTGTGAATATTAACATCTGTGTACTACTCTACGCGCCGGTAGCCTGTCGTGGCCTTAGGCTTAACTGCAGTATGGGGTGGGGGTGGGGGGGAAATTTTGAGTAGAAAAAAAGGAGAAAGCGGACTCTAGAGGTCTTTGGTGGCAGTAAGGGCATTCTGGACAGACCCGCGGCTCGCATTCCCTGTCCCATCATAGTGATTATGCCTTGGTGAGATACGTGTCTAAAAAAATCCCTCAACCATGGATTCAAATTGTATGGAGTCTGGGCGGCTGTGTTACATGGCAGTTGATGGAACGCTTTGCTCCAGCAAGGCCACGACGAGGACAATCTTCTCAACTCATGCTAAACAGCTTTAAGTCTACCAAAAAGTTAAACCAATTAGGGCAGAGTTGTTCGTCCGTAATAGTTAGCCGATTAGCGTAAAAAAGGTTCTTGGCTACCAAGAACCGTATGGCCTAGTCGCCAGCCAGAACTATGAGGATGAGTGAGTGAGTTTTGTGCTGTGTTGTGTAGTGTTAGAATGACTAGACAATTGTGACAGCTGCAATATAAGAGTGACACCCTGTCTTCACCAATACAATAGTTAGAAACATGTGAACATGTAATAAAGGGTTAATATTATATACTGTCTTTGCAGAGTGGGATACTTACGGATTTCGTGGGGGTGAGACCTGTGGAGAGTGGGTTGGAGAGGCATGCGAATGGGTGAGAGGATTGAATTGTCCAAGAAGATTGGGTTGACCGGTTAAGAACATTTCATGAGGTCTTGACAATAAGCGCGGGTCAGCTAAACTGGAGGGATAATTTCCCTGAAAGAAACAGACAAGTATTATTAATATTGAGGTTCAGTGATACGTTTATATCATTATAAAACCAATTGAAAGGCTGACCAGACGATGGTTTTATTTTGAAGTGCAATACTCGACAAATGATTAAAGCCAATTAGGAAGTAGAGATGGCTTTAAAGTAACGAAGGCGAGGATGGACGGATTTTGCGATATGGAATTTTGAAAAAGAGTCAGGATGTCAGTTTTTCAAAAGTTCATATTTGGTTCGAAAATGTTTGAAATTTTGCAATTTGGGCTTCTTCAAGAAATTACTTAAAATCATTAAGTTAGAGCTAATTAAGTTCTTATTACATACATTTAGGGGCCATTTCGTGAATTTATAACAGTTTTAAACAATATGTCGTGACAGTGTCTCTTTAAGAATGCAGTATGAAAGTAGGACGCTGCAGGTGGTGTGATCCTGTTGCCTTTGTGTCCTGGTGAAAAATTCTACCTTTCTTGGGGTATAGGCAGTCGGAAAGAGAAGGGAGCCAAGTTCTTGTCCGCCATGAAAAGCCCCGTTTCCGCCTGCTCGGCTCGATTCGCTTATTTTAGTCAGTTTCACCCTATACTATAAATTGCTATTACCATCACCTACTTCACTGCATTTATTACGGTAATGCATCTATGAAAATCACCTATTATCGAATGAGTAATTTACAGATAAATACCTGTGTGACTGTTATTTGATGTTGTCCCACCACATCAATTTGTTGCGCAACACAACCTCTGTCATTCTGACCCACAACAAAGTATACTCTGTCGCCAATACGTAATTGCTCGAAGGAGAATCCTCTCAAATGTGAATCGTCAAAGTAAATTCCTGTGGGATTTCGTTCTCTAGGAAAATCTTTAGTAATGAAACCATAGCGACCCTTCAGCATACCAATAAAGCCACATTGTAACTGGCCAACCAAATGTTCCCAACCACACCTGCACTGTGCTTGCTTCGTCTCAGGTAGCTGTAGATATAGAAATCAACTCTGGCAAGTTAATTATAAGGCTCATAAAGACCTGAAAGATTTTCATGCAAGGGATTGAATGCGTCTATTCAGTAGAGATAAACAGTGGAATCATGTGTACTCTCATAAAGATAATTTGGTTTTATCAACTGAGTTGATAATGTGACGCTCTGACGAAGGGCTAACCCACGAAACGTCAGCTTCCAAATTTCTTTACGGTGGCCAATTCACATTATCAACTCAGTTGATAAAACCAAATTATCTTGTATAATACTCCCCACCGACGCAGCACCACAGTTTCTTTAGAAACTTATCCTCTTTACTCTCATAAAGGTCAAGTGCATTTTATAGCTCAGTGCCCAAACAGGCCGACAATTAACTCTGATTTCCCGAGAGGAGAGCGATTATATGTTGTCTTCTCTACACACATTTAATTTACCAGTGCCCTAGAGTCATACACCTGGGTGGAGAAAGGCACTGTAAGAGTGAAGTGTCTTCCCATGCAAGAACACAAGACAATGGCAGCGTGGCCGAGTGGTTAGGGCGCCGGACTTGAAATCCGGAGGTCGCGGGTTCAAGTCCCGCTCTGACCACTAAGCTGGAGTTGTTTCTCGGTGGACCCTAGTTCAACTCCTCGGTCATGCTTGCAAATAGCCAACTGGTCTGCCCGCCAGTTGGGATTTTTAAGCTTGTTATGTTCCTTTGGGATATTTGTTTCCTTCAGTTTGAGTGGCATGCCTGTGAACTAGCTAGGTGTAACTAGGTGTAACTAAGTGCATGACCACTATAAACCAACGTTTGACATTTGACATTTGACAATGAACACTTAGAGTGGAGCTCGAACTCGGACCACTTGATCCGAAGTCCAGAGAGCTAGCATTTAGAGCACTGCAGCTTCGGCTGCTAACTCCAGTTATAATTTCCAGTTATAATTACACGTTTTTCGATCTAATACTTATGCACAGTATGGCGCATTAGTAGTTGGTGTCACATTTGTGCATGCAAATTTATGCATGCATACATTTACCACGCTCTTTAAAGCTACGTCCACCATATTGAATTCTTCAATGAGGAGCTTTTTCGCAAACGTTGTGCTTTTTCCGCAATTTGATACGGTGTGAAAGTACCTATCAGTACTCGCTTTGTTATTCGCCTGACGATCGAATATCCTTGTAATAAAAATGACATATTGCATTACAACACTTGCATCTTCACTGTCTACATCTTAGATGTATGACGTACTTTTTATCGAATTATCATTTCTCTAGCTTAAAGTTACTTCAATAGCTGATCATTTTTAGATGGCAAAGGTTTTCGAATTGCTTGTCTATGTACGCATACTGTGCGTTCTTATTTTATACAAGTTGTAACCTCCGTGCATGAGTATAGGCTACTTGGAGCCTCTTATTCCATCAATTTCATAGCCCAGGATCGCGCATCAAATCACTTTTAGTTCACTTTGGAGGGAAGTAAAAGAGAAAGGGAGTTAAAAGTTTCCATAGCCAGAAATTCCGAACCGCGAGCGGCGTTACATAGGTCGCTACAATCAATGTTGTGATTGGCTCACGGCTTTCTTGTAAACAAGTCACGCTAGCGCCGTTACCGGCAAGCAAAACTTTGAGTCGAGAACATAAAGGTTTTTTCTAAATTACTATTTCATGTCTGCGATGATTTCGCTAAAATAATCTTTTTAAAAACTCTACCGACACTCTCCTCTTTTCTCTCTTTCGATTTCGTATGATAAGAAGGCTTTTCAAGCGGTTTTGTACACTTGCAGCGGAGAAAACAGCTCGCGTACATTGAGTGTTTGGTTCGAGCAATTATGTAAACCGTACACACAAAGATGAGAAATTTTCGGGAAATTCAAGCATCTTTAAGTGGAAAAAGCCGCAAGATATCCCACTCGAAGAGAGCCAAATATTATGGACATTGAAAATGAGCACTACATGTGGTCTTGAAGTTCCACATTGGAATGGATGATTCCATTCGTTAGCAAGCTCAAGAAACTTTCAAAAAGAGTCGATGGTTTACATGAAATTAAAAGGTTAGTATGGCGGATCCTCGTAGTTTATTGTGCGATTGTTCAAAAGCAAAAGCCGCAAGAATTATCAAGGTTATGTTCGGCAACGAAACTTCTTCCAAATTAAAGGTATTGCCACAAAGAACTTTGGATTGGGACTGTGAAATTCAACCTTTTTAATCTCTTCAGCGATCGATTGAACGATCATTTCCATACATATTCCTATAAATAAGAACAGAGCACATGGCAGTGTTTCGTCACGCTTCGCAGGGGGTAACGGTTCGTAATTTCTGGCTATGCGTTTCGTCGTCGAACCACTGGTTAAACGAGATCGTTAGCCGGCTGACTCAGGACAAAATAGCTCATGTAACTTGCTCGTGCCTAAATGTCAGTAAATGAAGGCAAAGCTCTTACCTTAATAAATAGGTCCTTTGCGAAGAAGCCACGTTCATTCTTATCCACACTGAACTGAACTATTGTATTCATGCGGATGTTAACGGTTTCTCTTTTTGCTATACCAGACAGCACTTCTTGAAAATACAACCGCTCCGGAGTAGACGATACTGCAATATACCCATGAACTGATCTGTATTTTGGCGGAGTTCTTAGTTCACATACATGACCCTCCTGACGAGATCCCATTTGATAGAAATCCTCCAGTGTCGTTGGCAACGCGACTGTCCTTACTGCCCTGTAATGCAGAATGAGATAAAGTGGTCGTATTTATATTTCTGAGGTAGTTTTCTCATGCACCTCCTCTCCCTTCGCTGGGGTTGATTTTATAGGGATCCAGATGACATAGAGAATGTGTTAATTTTACCACTTGATAGCAAAAAAACCGAGGAATAGTGGTGACCCCTCTCGGCCAGATATTAAGCCCTACCACTTTAAAATACCCTCCACGGTGTCTGTAGCCCCTTATGTTTACATGCCTCTATCTGGGATCAAAGTAATTAAACGATGCTGAGAATGCGAGCAACGTTTCATTTAACTGTCCTCGTCCGTAGGGGCTAGAACTATTCTCTTCTACAGGGGACTTGGACTTGGGGGGAGTAGTACCGGGCCAAGTTCTCTCCTGTGTGGTTGCCTTAAAGATTCAAATAAAAGACATACTATAAGAACGCATTACAAGAGATGAAATCGAAATCCTTTGTTAATGCCCGCGACAAATATCCGAGCATATTTCCGCGCTAAATAGAGGCAATTGTTTACTTATACCATGCTCGGCAAATATGATAAGCGTACGTAATCTTTGGGGCGTTCTTATTATTTTATTTTTTGTCCATATTTTGGGGAGGATTTTAAAACAATTGTTGCACTCGCGCTTGTCATATCATATCCAGTGCACCTTCGGAGAAACATTGTTAATTGCAACCTACCGCCGAGGAGCCGTAGAGGCGTTTGAACCCTTTTCCTTTTCTTCTGCCTTCTTGTCTTCTTCTCGGAATTGTTCACGACATTCTCTCAACTGTGAGTCTATGTTTTCCTCCTTCTATAAAACAATATAAAAAATGGTAACCTAAAGATGTGCGCACGTTGTCAAATGCCTTTTAATTGTTGTTGTTCTGTATTTAATAGTAAAATACGAAGATAATGTTCACAAGCCTCAGCGTTAAATCCCGCTTCTGTAGCATGAAGCGGCTAGGCCGGTACTACAGGTTATTCTGAAGCAAATACAACACGGGGATGTTTTCGATTACATGCAAAGTTGTCACCGCGAAAAAGTTTCAGTTCATGATGACACCACAATACAATCCTAAACCACGATAACAATTGAAATCTCATAGTGCATAAGGAACTGAGCGTATCGTATCAGGGCCTCGCACCTTCCTTGAGCAATGGAGCGGAAGAAAGATATGCTTTTTGTCGTGAAGATATTGCCATTAGTTTGCCTCCGCACATGTTTTAGTATCTGTCATACAAATTGGCGAAAGGCGAAATTGAATGTTACCGAAAGAAATAAAAAACGGTTTGCATTTTGATGCGGCCTACATCTTAAGCCCCGGCCAAACAATAGCAACGTCTCAACGCAACATATCCCAACATTGTTGGCCCATCATTTGCAAGCTACGGCTGAACGATCGCGACATATGAACGGAACATATTGCAACATTGTTGGGTGCAACATGTTGCACGCGTTTGGCCACCCTGTTGCAACGTGTTGCCGCATGCTGGGTATGAAAATCGAACTAGTGCACATGCCCAGGCGCAACATTGTTGCATGAGCCTGGTGAAACGACCACAGATGTTGCATGGAAAATTTTTCAATTTGAACCAACATACCCAACGTGCCGCAACACGTCGCAACAGGATGGCCAAACGCACGCGAGCTGTAGACAGAATGTATCTACTCTACATAACCTTTAACCCCGCGTGGATGAGGGCACTGCCAACAACACCAGTCACGACTGAACTGTCCCCAGTCACGACTGAACCCAAAACCCAGATCTAACTCACTAAAAAGCGGCCCACTACGCCTAAAACTTGAATTGTTTCGCTAAATGTCTCATAACAATTTGTAATCATTTCATAAAGCAATAGGTCAGGTATTTCTACAGGTTTTATTGCGTACTAATCCAATGGGACGTTGAACTGATAACCCTAAATTTAAACAATTTGTAACCGTTCGTCTGGAGTGTTAATGGTGTTCGAGGGCTCATCGCAGACAGACCTCCTGCGATCATACATACCGTATCGTACTGATGCACATACCGTAGGGAGTCTCATTTTTTAATATGGGAGGTGTAGTTTTATTGCGAACATGCTGTTATATTATTCAGTCTATGTGTAAAACTGGAGTACAGTTTTCGTGTAATCTACGTACAATTTACGTACAATAAATAAAAGTAAGATCAAAACATAGCATACCACTGTTTTGATATTCATTGCCCTGGGTCCTCTCTCACTTTTTCCAACTGTAAAGGAGACCACTGAGTAGATCTCGACGGAACTAAGACTGTCAACAGGAGGAACGATTTGCTTGGCGTGAAAGTAGAGATGGTCTTTAAAGTTTGGGTGATGGATCCATCCATAACCGTAATAGGGTTTTACTAGGAAAATGATTCCTTGTTTCTCACTGTTCATGTAGTGGCTCCATTGACTCGAAGCGTCGTTCTCATCTCCGACTTCGAACTTCTGTCCGGGTCTTACTGTCTGCATGTGGAGAGATTCTCCAACCAACGGTAAAAGATCCTCCTCATCACCCTTGTCACTCGCGTCGCTTTCACTATCATCTTCCTCAGGGAAACTAATTGTAGACCGTGCAACTGCTTTTTGGGCTTTCACCGCCCCTGGCTTGCAAACGACATACCAGGCGCATGGACCCGTCCAGTGGAACGCGAGGCAAAACTGTACTTCATCTCCCTCATTTGGCATAAATGGCTGAACATTGATTGGTACAAAGGGAACGTTAATATGTTTTTTAAAACTTATGACTCCTTTCCAGTCAGATGATATTTCACTGACAAATCCTTTCCATTTACTTATGTTCTTTTCAAACAATGCCTTCTCAATTATCTCTTTTCCAGCTCTCTTTTGATGTTGAGGAGTTTTCCCTTTGAGGTATTCTCTCACTAAATCTTCATGATACAGCAATGAATCCAGTGAGTTGATATGAAGGCCCTCTTTTGGATGGAGCCATTCAACTGGGAGAGAGGCGTGCTGGGAAACCCCTCGGACTTTGGCGACTTTCTTTTCCTTAGCAATTCTCTCACACATTCAGAAGCTCTTTTCATTTTCTCCGTGTCATTAGGGTCACTTAGTGCTTCCAAAGTTGCTACGACATAGCTGAAACATACAGAGTGCAGAAATGTATACAACCTTGTCTCACAGTTTTACTTTCCTAGAAGCCAATAACTTCAAGCAATACAATTATTGAATTCGGAAACTCAGCTTCTGATCATTTAATGTGGTGCGCTCCTTTAGGACTAGAGCTTAGACACAAAATCGTATTTTCTTAAGCGCTTGAAGCATCATCACAAACCATGCAAGCGGCGATCTGCCATTAAAATGCAATCATGAAATCATTCCGGCACTATTCAATATCCTTTACAAGGAATCGATGTTCAAAATGTTCTTTTACTGACAAGCGAGCAACAGTCCTACACGACATCATATACTAATGAAGCCGTCTAATCAATAACCTCATTTACAATATACAATAACTATTTATGAATTCTATCATGTTGAAGTTTATGAATTTAGTCAAAGCATTAGGTAATTTATAATACAGCTTACTTGTAAAACAGAGCATTTGGGGATCTCCTTCCAGTATCCTTCAACCACCTGTCAATTTTAAAGCGAACTGATTTTAAATTCGGTACTTTTGAGCAAAGTCTCACATATCTGATCCAGTTTTTCATGGACTCCTCGTCAAGTTCAGTTTTCTTTAACAATTCTTCCAGACTTTTGATTCTTTCGTCCGCTTCTTCTGGTTCAAGCTGTTTCCTTTCGACTTCCAGAGAGTAGACCAAAGACATTGTTTTGAGAGCAACAACATCCACCCAGTCTTCGTCACAAGAACCCTTTGTTGCTTTTTTGAGATCTTCGCAGAGCAGTTTTAGCTCATCAAGATCACCCAGATTGTCTAGTAAACTGTCTTTTAGTTTTGCATTGTACTCGTTGATCGGGACTGCTCGTAGATTTGCAAACGACTCTGGCACTAAAGAGAGCATGTATTTGTTCTCTAGAGAAAAAGGAGTCGATGTTTCAGTCTCTTTTTTGTGTTTTACAAATACCCTCAGAAAGTCGACAAAATGAGAGCCGCCCACCGATTTAATGGCTGCAAGCATAACTACTTTCCTAACCAAAGCATCTGAGGAGTACCCGTGTTCCATCAGGGGTCGTTTCTCCTTCACGGTGACGAAACAGTCACTGCTATATATTGCGTAGCGAAGCACCTCGTCCAGAGAGAATTCCTCTTGGTCCTTTAGGTTTTGTATATGAAGGCGAATTATGTCTCCATGAATGTGATGAAGTAGCACGTCATCTTTGTTTTCTTTCACTGCTTCCTCAATAAGAGGAAGAGCATTTGCAAAATCTTCGTATTGGCTCATGTAGTATTTAGCCAAGTGGGCCAAAAGGTGTGCCCACACACTGGAACCTTTTTCAAACACTTCACTTAGCTCATGTAACATGTCACGCGCCACATCAGGGTCTTTATCTCTCATGCATCGTACAAGGGGTGAGAACTTTTCGCTTCCATACTCGCTGGTGACATACAATCGTCTGGTAATGCGATCAATCCTCTTGCTAGGCCTCGGGTCCGACAGGGCGCACTTTGCTAGGCGAAGGGCAACATCTTTCAAATACAGGGTGTCACTCATCTGGCGCGTCTTTGCTTGCTGCTGGAGTAGCTCTTCAGCAACTTCAACGAAGGACATCCTCCTAACGTTTCTTCCGGTCGATGAGGGAGGGCTTAACAACTCCCTTACGTCATCGTTACTGAAAATTCTTTCCAGGATGACAACATCCGTATTTGCCAAACGTGCCAGGGCGTTTACTGGAAACAGGAAGTCTGTGTAAACATGAATGAGAGCTAAAAACTCTAAAATCTGAATTTGCAACTCATTGGCCTGACGTAAGCGGTATCCCACATAATTTGTCAGGCCTGTAAACTTTCTACCAAAAACCGTAAGGCTAAAAAATGCAAATTTCCTTAACGAACATTCTCTTGCAACCAACATCGAGAAGATAAACCAACATTCTCGACTTCCCCTCATACTTTTTGTTGATAGTGAGATGGCGTATTTGCCAGAGTTCAATGATTTCAAGAACGAAGCAGAAAGAAGAAACCTAAACCTGAAGTTGCTTGTTGTCGAATCCGACCTTCTGTACAGTCAAAAAGTGACATCACCCAGGAAAAAGCAACCTATTCCGTATTTCGTAGGGACAACCCCCTTCAAGACAGTTGAACTTAGCCGCGAACTGACTTTACATGAAGTGTCGCTGTTGGTGGAGCAACTTCTCAAAATCAGAGAAATATCTGACGAGAAAAAGAGCAAGTTGAATCAACTTAAAGAACGAGCAGCAAGAGAATGTTCGTTAAGGAAATTTGCATTTTTTAGCCTTACGGTTTTTGGTAGAAAGTTTACAGGCCTGACAAATTATGTGGGATACCGCTTACGTCAGGCCAATGAGTTGCAAATTCAGATTTTAGAGTTTTTAGCTCTCATTCATGTTTACACAGACTTCCTGTTTCCAGTAAACGCCCTGGCACGTTTGGCAAATACGGATGTTGTCATCCTGGAAAGAATTTTCAGTAACGATGACGTAAGGGAGTTGTTAAGCCCTCCCTCATCGACCGGAAGAAACGTTAGGAGGATGTCCTTCGTTGAAGTTGCTGAAGAGCTACTCCAGCAGCAAGCAAAGACGCGCCAGATGAGTGACACCCTGTATTTGAAAGATGTTGCCCTTCGCCTAGCAAAGTGCGCCCTGTCGGACCCGAGGCCTAGCAAGAGGATTGATCGCATTACCAGACGATTGTATGTCACCAGCGAGTATGGAAGCGAAAAGTTCTCACCCCTTGTACGATGCATGAGAGATAAAGACCCTGATGTGGCGCGTGACATGTTACATGAGCTAAGTGAAGTGTTTGAAAAAGGTTCCAGTGTGTGGGCACACCTTTTGGCCCACTTGGCTAAATACTACATGAGCCAATACGAAGATTTTGCAAATGCTCTTCCTCTTATTGAGGAAGCAGTGAAAGAAAACAAAGATGACGTGCTACTTCATCACATTCATGGAGACATAATTCGCCTTCATATACAAAACCTAAAGGACCAAGAGGAATTCTCTCTGGACGAGGTGCTTCGCTACGCAATATATAGCAGTGACTGTTTCGTCACCGTGAAGGAGAAACGACCCCTGATGGAACACGGGTACTCCTCAGATGCTTTGGTTAGGAAAGTAGTTATGCTTGCAGCCATTAAATCGGTGGGCGGCTCTCATTTTGTCGACTTTCTGAGGGTATTTGTAAAACACAAAAAAGAGACTGAAACATCGACTCCTTTTTCTCTAGAGAACAAATACATGCTCTCTTTA
Organism: Platygyra sinensis; assembly: GCA_019787425.1. Lineage (NCBI taxonomy): Eukaryota > Metazoa > Cnidaria > Anthozoa > Scleractinia > Merulinidae > Platygyra > Platygyra sinensis. Next base: position 10,307 of record JAHPZR010007253.1, on the reverse strand, counting down.
GTGCCAGAGTCGTTTGCAAATCTACGAGCAGTCCCGATCAACGAGTACAATGCAAAACTAAAAGACAGTTTACTAGACAATCTGGGTGATCTTGATGAGCTAAAACTGCTCTGCGAAGATCTCAAAAAAGCAACAAAGGGTTCTTGTGACGAAGACTGGGTGGATGTTGTTGCTCTCAAAACAATGTCTTTGGTCTACTCTCTGGAAGTCGAAAGGAAACAGCTTGAACCAGAAGAAGCGGACGAAAGAATCAAAAGTCTGGAAGAATTGTTAAAGAAAACTGAACTTGACGAGGAGTCCATGAAAAACTGGATCAGATATGTGAGACTTTGCTCAAAAGTACCGAATTTAAAATCAGTTCGCTTTAAAATTGACAGGTGGTTGAAGGATACTGGAAGGAGATCCCCAAATGCTCTGTTTTACAAGTAAGCTGTATTATAAATTACCTAATGCTTTGACTAAATTCATAAACTTCAACATGATAGAATTCATAAATAGTTATTGTATATTGTAAATGAGGTTATTGATTAGACGGCTTCATTAGTATATGATGTCGTGTAGGACTGTTGCTCGCTTGTCAGTAAAAGAACATTTTGAACATCGATTCCTTGTAAAGGATATTGAATAGTGCCGGAATGATTTCATGATTGCATTTTAATGGCAGATCGCCGCTTGCATGGTTTGTGATGATGCTTCAAGCGCTTAAGAAAATACGATTTTGTGTCTAAGCTCTAGTCCTAAAGGAGCGCACCACATTAAATGATCAGAAGCTGAGTTTCCGAATTCAATAATTGTATTGCTTGAAGTTATTGGCTTCTAGGAAAGTAAAACTGTGAGACAAGGTTGTATACATTTCTGCACTCTGTATGTTTCAGCTATGTCGTAGCAACTTTGGAAGCACTAAGTGACCCTAATGACACGGAGAAAATGAAAAGAGCTTCTGAATGTGTGAGAGAATTGCTAAGGAAAAGAAAGTCGCCAAAGTCCGAGGGGTTTCCCAGCACGCCTCTCTCCCAGTTGAATGGCTCCATCCAAAAGAGGGCCTTCATATCAACTCACTGGATTCATTGCTGTATCATGAAGATTTAGTGAGAGAATACCTCAAAGGGAAAACTCCTCAACATCAAAAGAGAGCTGGAAAAGAGATAATTGAGAAGGCATTGTTTGAAAAGAACATAAGTAAATGGAAAGGATTTGTCAGTGAAATATCATCTGACTGGAAAGGAGTCATAAGTTTTAAAAAACATATTAACGTTCCCTTTGTACCAATCAATGTTCAGCCATTTATGCCAAATGAGGGAGATGAAGTACAGTTTTGCCTCGCGTTCCACTGGACGGGTCCATGCGCCTGGTATGTCGTTTGCAAGCCAGGGGCGGTGAAAGCCCAAAAAGCAGTTGCACGGTCTACAATTAGTTTCCCTGAGGAAGATGATAGTGAAAGCGACGCGAGTGACAAGGGTGATGAGGAGGATCTTTTACCGTTGGTTGGAGAATCTCTCCACATGCAGACAGTAAGACCCGGACAGAAGTTCGAAGTCGGAGATGAGAACGACGCTTCGAGTCAATGGAGCCACTACATGAACAGTGAGAAACAAGGAATCATTTTCCTAGTAAAACCCTATTACGGTTATGGATGGATCCATCACCCAAACTTTAAAGACCATCTCTACTTTCACGCCAAGCAAATCGTTCCTCCTGTTGACAGTCTTAGTTCCGTCGAGATCTACTCAGTGGTCTCCTTTACAGTTGGAAAAAGTGAGAGAGGACCCAGGGCAATGAATATCAAAACAGTGGTATGCTATGTTTTGATCTTACTTTTATTTATTGTACGTAAATTGTACGTAGATTACACGAAAACTGTACTCCAGTTTTACACATAGACTGAATAATATAACAGCATGTTCGCAATAAAACTACACCTCCCATATTAAAAAATGAGACTCCCTACGGTATGTGCATCAGTACGATACGGTATGTATGATCGCAGGAGGTCTGTCTGCGATGAGCCCTCGAACACCATTAACACTCCAGACGAACGGTTACAAATTGTTTAAATTTAGGGTTATCAGTTCAACGTCCCATTGGATTAGTACGCAATAAAACCTGTAGAAATACCTGACCTATTGCTTTATGAAATGATTACAAATTGTTATGAGACATTTAGCGAAACAATTCAAGTTTTAGGCGTAGTGGGCCGCTTTTTAGTGAGTTAGATCTGGGTTTTGGGTTCAGTCGTGACTGGGGACAGTTCAGTCGTGACTGGTGTTGTTGGCAGTGCCCTCATCCACGCGGGGTTAAAGGTTATGTAGAGTAGATACATTCTGTCTACAGCTCGCGTGCGTTTGGCCATCCTGTTGCGACGTGTTGCGGCACGTTGGGTATGTTGGTTCAAATTGAAAAATTTTCCATGCAACATCTGTGGTCGTTTCACCAGGCTCATGCAACAATGTTGCGCCTGGGCATGTGCACTAGTTCGATTTTCATACCCAGCATGCGGCAACACGTTGCAACAGGGTGGCCAAACGCGTGCAACATGTTGCACCCAACAATGTTGCAATATGTTCCGTTCATATGTCGCGATCGTTCAGCCGTAGCTTGCAAATGATGGGCCAACAATGTTGGGATATGTTGCGTTGAGACGTTGCTATTGTTTGGCCGGGGCTTAAGATGTAGGCCGCATCAAAATGCAAACCGTTTTTTATTTCTTTCGGTAACATTCAATTTCGCCTTTCGCCAATTTGTATGACAGATACTAAAACATGTGCGGAGGCAAACTAATGGCAATATCTTCACGACAAAAAGCATATCTTTCTTCCGCTCCATTGCTCAAGGAAGGTGCGAGGCCCTGATACGATACGCTCAGTTCCTTATGCACTATGAGATTTCAATTGTTATCGTGGTTTAGGATTGTATTGTGGTGTCATCATGAACTGAAACTTTTTCGCGGTGACAACTTTGCATGTAATCGAAAACATCCCCGTGTTGTATTTGCTTCAGAATAACCTGTAGTACCGGCCTAGCCGCTTCATGCTACAGAAGCGGGATTTAACGCTGAGGCTTGTGAACATTATCTTCGTATTTTACTATTAAATACAGAACAACAACAATTAAAAGGCATTTGACAACGTGCGCACATCTTTAGGTTACCATTTTTTATATTGTTTTATAGAAGGAGGAAAACATAGACTCACAGTTGAGAGAATGTCGTGAACAATTCCGAGAAGAAGACAAGAAGGCAGAAGAAAAGGAAAAGGGTTCAAACGCCTCTACGGCTCCTCGGCGGTAGGTTGCAATTAACAATGTTTCTCCGAAGGTGCACTGGATATGATATGACAAGCGCGAGTGCAACAATTGTTTTAAAATCCTCCCCAAAATATGGACAAAAAATAAAATAATAAGAACGCCCCAAAGATTACGTACGCTTATCATATTTGCCGAGCATGGTATAAGTAAACAATTGCCTCTATTTAGCGCGGAAATATGCTCGGATATTTGTCGCGGGCATTAACAAAGGATTTCGATTTCATCTCTTGTAATGCGTTCTTATAGTATGTCTTTTATTTGAATCTTTAAGGCAACCACACAGGAGAGAACTTGGCCCGGTACTACTCCCCCCAAGTCCAAGTCCCCTGTAGAAGAGAATAGTTCTAGCCCCTACGGACGAGGACAGTTAAATGAAACGTTGCTCGCATTCTCAGCATCGTTTAATTACTTTGATCCCAGATAGAGGCATGTAAACATAAGGGGCTACAGACACCGTGGAGGGTATTTTAAAGTGGTAGGGCTTAATATCTGGCCGAGAGGGGTCACCACTATTCCTCGGTTTTTTTGCTATCAAGTGGTAAAATTAACACATTCTCTATGTCATCTGGATCCCTATAAAATCAACCCCAGCGAAGGGAGAGGAGGTGCATGAGAAAACTACCTCAGAAATATAAATACGACCACTTTATCTCATTCTGCATTACAGGGCAGTAAGGACAGTCGCGTTGCCAACGACACTGGAGGATTTCTATCAAATGGGATCTCGTCAGGAGGGTCATGTATGTGAACTAAGAACTCCGCCAAAATACAGATCAGTTCATGGGTATATTGCAGTATCGTCTACTCCGGAGCGGTTGTATTTTCAAGAAGTGCTGTCTGGTATAGCAAAAAGAGAAACCGTTAACATCCGCATGAATACAATAGTTCAGTTCAGTGTGGATAAGAATGAACGTGGCTTCTTCGCAAAGGACCTATTTATTAAGGTAAGAGCTTTGCCTTCATTTACTGACATTTAGGCACGAGCAAGTTACATGAGCTATTTTGTCCTGAGTCAGCCGGCTAACGATCTCGTTTAACCAGTGGTTCGACGACGAAACGCATAGCCAGAAATTACGAACCGTTACCCCCTGCGAAGCGTGACGAAACACTGCCATGTGCTCTGTTCTTATTTATAGGAATATGTATGGAAATGATCGTTCAATCGATCGCTGAAGAGATTAAAAAGGTTGAATTTCACAGTCCCAATCCAAAGTTCTTTGTGGCAATACCTTTAATTTGGAAGAAGTTTCGTTGCCGAACATAACCTTGATAATTCTTGCGGCTTTTGCTTTTGAACAATCGCACAATAAACTACGAGGATCCGCCATACTAACCTTTTAATTTCATGTAAACCATCGACTCTTTTTGAAAGTTTCTTGAGCTTGCTAACGAATGGAATCATCCATTCCAATGTGGAACTTCAAGACCACATGTAGTGCTCATTTTCAATGTCCATAATATTTGGCTCTCTTCGAGTGGGATATCTTGCGGCTTTTTCCACTTAAAGATGCTTGAATTTCCCGAAAATTTCTCATCTTTGTGTGTACGGTTTACATAATTGCTCGAACCAAACACTCAATGTACGCGAGCTGTTTTCTCCGCTGCAAGTGTACAAAACCGCTTGAAAAGCCTTCTTATCATACGAAATCGAAAGAGAGAAAAGAGGAGAGTGTCGGTAGAGTTTTTAAAAAGATTATTTTAGCGAAATCATCGCAGACATGAAATAGTAATTTAGAAAAAACCTTTATGTTCTCGACTCAAAGTTTTGCTTGCCGGTAACGGCGCTAGCGTGACTTGTTTACAAGAAAGCCGTGAGCCAATCACAACATTGATTGTAGCGACCTATGTAACGCCGCTCGCGGTTCGGAATTTCTGGCTATGGAAACTTTTAACTCCCTTTCTCTTTTACTTCCCTCCAAAGTGAACTAAAAGTGATTTGATGCGCGATCCTGGGCTATGAAATTGATGGAATAAGAGGCTCCAAGTAGCCTATACTCATGCACGGAGGTTACAACTTGTATAAAATAAGAACGCACAGTATGCGTACATAGACAAGCAATTCGAAAACCTTTGCCATCTAAAAATGATCAGCTATTGAAGTAACTTTAAGCTAGAGAAATGATAATTCGATAAAAAGTACGTCATACATCTAAGATGTAGACAGTGAAGATGCAAGTGTTGTAATGCAATATGTCATTTTTATTACAAGGATATTCGATCGTCAGGCGAATAACAAAGCGAGTACTGATAGGTACTTTCACACCGTATCAAATTGCGGAAAAAGCACAACGTTTGCGAAAAAAGCTCCTCATTGAAGAATTCAATATGGTGGACGTAGCTTTAAAGAGCGTGGTAAATGTATGCATGCATAAATTTGCATGCACAAATGTGACACCAACTACTAATGCGCCATACTGTGCATAAGTATTAGATCGAAAAACGTGTAATTATAACTGGAAATTATAACTGGAGTTAGCAGCCGAAGCTGCAGTGCTCTAAATGCTAGCTCTCTGGACTTCGGATCAAGTGGTCCGAGTTCGAGCTCCACTCTAAGTGTTCATTGTCAAATGTCAAATGTCAAACGTTGGTTTATAGTGGTCATGCACTTAGTTACACCTAGTTACACCTAGCTAGTTCACAGGCATGCCACTCAAACTGAAGGAAACAAATATCCCAAAGGAACATAACAAGCTTAAAAATCCCAACTGGCGGGCAGACCAGTTGGCTATTTGCAAGCATGACCGAGGAGTTGAACTAGGGTCCACCGAGAAACAACTCCAGCTTAGTGGTCAGAGCGGGACTTGAACCCGCGACCTCCGGATTTCAAGTCCGGCGCCCTAACCACTCGGCCACGCTGCCATTGTCTTGTGTTCTTGCATGGGAAGACACTTCACTCTTACAGTGCCTTTCTCCACCCAGGTGTATGACTCTAGGGCACTGGTAAATTAAATGTGTGTAGAGAAGACAACATATAATCGCTCTCCTCTCGGGAAATCAGAGTTAATTGTCGGCCTGTTTGGGCACTGAGCTATAAAATGCACTTGACCTTTATGAGAGTAAAGAGGATAAGTTTCTAAAGAAACTGTGGTGCTGCGTCGGTGGGGAGTATTATACAAGATAATTTGGTTTTATCAACTGAGTTGATAATGTGAATTGGCCACCGTAAAGAAATTTGGAAGCTGACGTTTCGTGGGTTAGCCCTTCGTCAGAGCGTCACATTATCAACTCAGTTGATAAAACCAAATTATCTTTATGAGAGTACACATGATTCCACTGTTTATCTCTACTGAATAGACGCATTCAATCCCTTGCATGAAAATCTTTCAGGTCTTTATGAGCCTTATAATTAACTTGCCAGAGTTGATTTCTATATCTACAGCTACCTGAGACGAAGCAAGCACAGTGCAGGTGTGGTTGGGAACATTTGGTTGGCCAGTTACAATGTGGCTTTATTGGTATGCTGAAGGGTCGCTATGGTTTCATTACTAAAGATTTTCCTAGAGAACGAAATCCCACAGGAATTTACTTTGACGATTCACATTTGAGAGGATTCTCCTTCGAGCAATTACGTATTGGCGACAGAGTATACTTTGTTGTGGGTCAGAATGACAGAGGTTGTGTTGCGCAACAAATTGATGTGGTGGGACAACATCAAATAACAGTCACACAGGTATTTATCTGTAAATTACTCATTCGATAATAGGTGATTTTCATAGATGCATTACCGTAATAAATGCAGTGAAGTAGGTGATGGTAATAGCAATTTATAGTATAGGGTGAAACTGACTAAAATAAGCGAATCGAGCCGAGCAGGCGGAAACGGGGCTTTTCATGGCGGACAAGAACTTGGCTCCCTTCTCTTTCCGACTGCCTATACCCCAAGAAAGGTAGAATTTTTCACCAGGACACAAAGGCAACAGGATCACACCACCTGCAGCGTCCTACTTTCATACTGCATTCTTAAAGAGACACTGTCACGACATATTGTTTAAAACTGTTATAAATTCACGAAATGGCCCCTAAATGTATGTAATAAGAACTTAATTAGCTCTAACTTAATGATTTTAAGTAATTTCTTGAAGAAGCCCAAATTGCAAAATTTCAAACATTTTCGAACCAAATATGAACTTTTGAAAAACTGACATCCTGACTCTTTTTCAAAATTCCATATCGCAAAATCCGTCCATCCTCGCCTTCGTTACTTTAAAGCCATCTCTACTTCCTAATTGGCTTTAATCATTTGTCGAGTATTGCACTTCAAAATAAAACCATCGTCTGGTCAGCCTTTCAATTGGTTTTATAATGATATAAACGTATCACTGAACCTCAATATTAATAATACTTGTCTGTTTCTTTCAGGGAAATTATCCCTCCAGTTTAGCTGACCCGCGCTTATTGTCAAGACCTCATGAAATGTTCTTAACCGGTCAACCCAATCTTCTTGGACAATTCAATCCTCTCACCCATTCGCATGCCTCTCCAACCCACTCTCCACAGGTCTCACCCCCACGAAATCCGTAAGTATCCCACTCTGCAAAGACAGTATATAATATTAACCCTTTATTACATGTTCACATGTTTCTAACTATTGTATTGGTGAAGACAGGGTGTCACTCTTATATTGCAGCTGTCACTAATTGTCTAGTCATTCTAACACTACACAACACAGCACAAAACTCACTCACTCATCCTCATCGTCCCGGCTGGGACATAAGGCCATACGGTTTCGGTAGCAAGAACCTTTTTCTACGTTCCGGCTACTATTCCGGCGCACAACCTCTGCCCTAATTGGTTACGGGGTGGTAGACTTAAGCTGTTTGATTGATGGAATATTGTCTCTGTCGTGGCCGTTGTGGAGCAAGTTTCCATCAACTGCCCATGTAACACAGCCGCCAGCTCCATACAATTTGATCCATGGTTGGGGATTTTTTGACACGTTTCACTCCAAGGCCATAATTTCACTATGACTGGGACAGGGATATTGGACGCCGGGGTCTGTCCAGAATGCCTTCTGCACCAAAGCTCTAGGTCCTTGCTCCTCCAAAATTCAGTGCAGTTAAGCCTGGCACGACAGGCTTACCCGGCGCGTAGAGGTAGTACACAGATGTTAATATTAACATCACTCTGCAATGCGCCAGTGCACACCCATCTCAAACACGAGTTTATTATATTCTTGCGCGGAGATTTGGACTGAAATTGTTTACAACGTCTACCAGTTTAGGCATTTAAAGGGGGGATTTTTTAAGGTTATCGAATTTATTTCGGCGGCTGCTTTGAAGAGAAGGAATGAGCTTTATAATAACTCTCAAATAGAGAACGCCATTGTGTGTGTGCATAATATTTCTTTTCCTGTCGTTTTTGTCAGGATGGCTAGTCGTCCTTTTCATGACCTGGACGGAGGCTGGCAATCGGTAACCAGACGGAAACGATAAGGACTAATACTTCTGTCTGATGACAAATACCCTCTACAGTAGCAGCCCAGAGTGTGGCTATGAAGGATTATTTCGACACCTGCTATTAGGAAAACTGAGGTGCTTGCGTACTATGCAGTAACCTCGTCATGATTGGATCTTGTCGAAGGACAACTTGAGTGACAATTCAAAGCAAGTCTTGCTCGTTATTCACTGTAAATAGTGAAAGCAGTGCACTTCGGGCGATGAAGGTTTTTAAAGCCATTTCTTATAACAAGCATTTGTCCATACTACAGTATTGTGTATAGATTTGTTAAGCATTTATTTGTTCTTCTGTTTCAACTATTATATTGATTCAAACGCGCGAACGAATTCAGCTCCTCTCATATTAAGCTTAAGGAATATTTCTGCTATATAAAACGTATTTAGATAAACCCTTCCATAGGCTAGGCAGGCTTAAAGTGAATTAGTAATTGTATAGAGGTTGCGAAACGAAAATAGTTTATTGCGCCAGGGATTGTCTTTGGTGAAGTTTTTTGAAAAAAAGTAATGTTTTTCAGAAAACATTTAAATAAAAAAATTATCCCAAACTTTTAACAACTCGTTTATTTATTGGTTACAATGCGCCCGGAGGGTATTCCTTTAATGAAGGATGTGACGATTTTTTTAGGGTAGCTATTTTCTGGTGCACCTTTGTCTGTGGTACGAAGATTCCTGTTGATTCCTGCTTAGGGTCGGTAAAGGCGTTTTGTAGGATAACATTTTGTACGGAATGTATATGAAAGGTAAAATTCTGTCAACAATGGTATTTAAAAGTACCTCGTATAAAACGTTGTTGAGTACCCCTCCGGGCGATGTGCTGACACATCGTCGCGTTATAATAATGAATTTATGGCTCTGTCAAAAGGCCTGGCCTGTCCCTATTGTGCTCGTAAAATGCTGGAAGGTTACTTACTGGAATAGCAAAAAGTTGCTAAAAGATTGTTTTTTTTTTTTGTTTTTTTTTTGTATTTTAATGATATTTATTGATTATCAGTTTTACGTACAATTCACTACACTCACTTACCACCTTACTACACTTACTTACACACACTTACATACAAGCACACACACACCCCTTCATCATCTCCTTTTTTACATCTAGTTTTTTACAGACGCATACCAAATGACAAAAGTACTAAGATACTAAGATTAAAATTAAAGTAGATATTGTTAATTAATAATAATAATAATAATAATAATAATTATTATTATTATTATTATCATCATCATTACCATCACTATTATTGTTATTATCATCACGCACATTTCAATAACTTATTTATCTTCGAAGCCGCACTTACTCCATTTCAAAGAGTGAACTTGCCACTTATTTTTCCATTTAGCAATCTTGCATTCTAATTGATAGACTGACTTGATTCTTAGTAATAGAACATTAAAGAGGGGTTTTAAATTATTGGTCCTGCAATAATATACTGTACTGCTGTGGCGGATAAGAATAATATGATTGAAATACAAGAAACAATCTTTTTCTTTTGCCAGTCACCAAATAATATATCCACCGCAGGGGGACTGGGACCGACCATGAGCGGG
>JAHPZR010007252.1:52500-72303 GCA_019787425.1 Platygyra sinensis | reverse complement strand
TCTCTTATCTAGGGAAGTCGAGGCGTTGGCCTAGCGGTAGCGGCGCTGAACGTGTAAATCGGAGGGCCCGGGTGAGGCAATCTTCCTCCCTGTCACGATGGATTTGTCTTCGTTGGCCCCGAATATCAACTCCTCCACGCTTTGTAAGTAGTCAACTGGTCAGCCTTCCAACAGTTGGGATTCTTAACTTGTTATGTTTTAATTGGTATCATTTGTTTGTCACGCGTATTTGATCATATTCCATTTGGAATTTGCGCGATATAAACGTTTATTATTCTATTTTATTCTATTCTATTCTTCCCGCTCCCTATAGGGGTTGAACCCGGACGTTACTCTTTTTCCCAAACATTATTTCGTATTGTTTCTGCATGTTGAGCGTGTTTGCAAAAGTTTTCGAAAGAAAGTCTGACGCGTAAAAGTATCCATTTGTATATGCAGCTCGTGCACTTTCAAGTCCGATCGAGTCGATATTTTCTGTCAACAAATCTTGGCAAAGATCTCTTTCGTTATCTTTGCAATTGATATTGTGGCAAAAAAACAAATCGAATGTGGTTTAGCTTGGCACAGGTGAAACTCCATTGATTGAGATTAATTGACAGGTTTTAATTCATCGGAATGCAGAAATTGTTGCTGTATAAATCGCACACAAGCCAAATCTGGAAAGTACTTCCAACATGGTTTTTTCCCTCGATTTGGGGAAAAGTGGCGGCGTTCTGAGCATGCGCAAGCAAGTTATCCTGGACTCACTGGACTCTCTTTTCGCCACCCGGGTTCAGCGAGGCGGGAAGAAAGGAGAGTTCAGGGACTGGACTATGTTGTTGGGTGAATGATGTCGAAAGAAAATGGTCTGAAACCGCAGTGGGTCTGGAAGAAGGAGTGGGTCTGTCTACTGGTCGTCGGTGTTCATTAAAGTCGGTCTTTAGTCGTCTTTCGTTTCACCTATGTACTGTTTGTTTGCAACATAGACAATGTATCATGTAAATAAGATTTTCAGAGTTGCAGTCGATATGATCATGAACAGTTCTCATTTCCCCAGTAGCAGAAAGGTGTAATTTGTACGTATGTACGTATGATGAACGATGACGAGTGACGATGACGATGACGAGGACGTGTACCGATGACGATGACGATGACGATGACGATGAACGATGACGATGACGATGCGATGACGATGACGATGCATGATGATTATGATGATGATGATCATAAATAGTAATATTATTATAAGTAAATAGTAGTATGCCGTGTGGGGAAAACTCACAGTGGACCACGCAATGATTTGCAAACGAGGGGCTTTTGTAATCCAACATCATAACGCAGTTGAGAAACCTCGAGGCCGATCTCTTGAGTAGAGTGTGTAGCGATGTCGAGGTCGAGCCAGTTCTCCAAGACATCACCGAAGAACAGCTCAGTAGAGGGTCCCAGTAGAGCACAAGACGCACGACTGGACATTCGGGCGCGGGGCTTCTGGGATCCCTCAGAGCTCGACATTCTTCGATGTGAGGGTTTGCACCCTAATGCCGAGTCTTACAGGGACAGGAGCCACAGCAGATCACACGAAAGAGAGCGGTTGTACTCGAGGAGAGTGCTGGATGTTAAGCATGGTTCGTTCACGCCGCTTGTATTTACAGCTCCTGGAGGGTGGGAAGGAATGCATAAGTTACCATAGTCGAATGGCTGAGCTGTAGCCCCAAGAAAGGAGAACATTACTCGCAAACAATTTCCTGGATTCATGCAGGACCATCCTTTGCGCTCCCTAGGTCGACCCTGGTTTTGCCTTGAGATCGCGAGGTGAAGCGCTGTACTGCGTTTGAATACAACAATTGTGATATTGAAATCGCAGCTGCCGAAGAGTCCATTGACATTGTTTTAGTGTTTGCTTAGCCGAATCGTATATCCGCCTTCGCTTTTCTAGATAGTTTTTAGGTATTTTTTAGATTTTTCGGATTCTTACAGTTTCGAATTTGTCCAGATTTTTCAATGGCTTTCAGCAAAAAAGGGACAAACACCACTCACCATGTAAAGTAATTATAATAGATGGAGGCATTTTATTCATCAAAATTGTATAAGTATACTACTTGTTTTTTTTTTTGACTTCTTCATTTCGTTTTTCAATGTGTATTTTTACTGATTATGTGAAATAAAATTTGTATTTACATAAAAATAATAATAATAATAATAATAATAATAATAATAATAGTAATAATAACAAATAGCAATAACAATAACAATAATAAATAATAATAATAATAATAATAATAATAATAATAATAATAATAATAATAATAATAATAATAATAACAATCTTTAGAGTCTAACACGGAGTGGTTTGACTTTGTTCGAACGATTTTTCCCGACTGAGGGTCAAGTGCTATACTTTAGGTCAGAATTTAAATGGAAGGTCCGTTCGGTTTCTTCTGACCGGAATATTCGGTATCACTCTGGAGGTGGTCCCCTGACTTATTTCGATCGTGCGACCGAATTTCGCCCTTCCATTTTTGACAACCGGTTCTTTGCCCCTATTAGGAATTCGGAAAAGAACCAAAAATGACATTCCTATTGGCTGGCTCGGTTTGATCGGAAAATGTCATGGAGTTTTTCCTCGCGCGTTCTTTGACAGGTCGGTTTGGCATAATGGTAAGGACCCATGGGGTGCTTGCCATTTAATAAAAAAAAACTGACCGATGATACTCTTGAGAATTCTTGCTTTCAAACTTTTAAATAGTCGCATGAATATGACTGAATAATTTTACGGTGAATAAAAGAGAAATTCTCCAGAGAATAGCATGTGGTCTACAATGGGAAAACAAACCGCCCAAGCTAAAGAGGTCTATTTGTCAGGTCCGTCACCAAAGGGTTAAAAACGGTGCAATATCTGTTTACTCCGTACTGAGGAACTAACCAATAGAAACGTGGTCACGTAATTCATGCATAGTGTAGCAAAAGCAAAACAAAAGATTGTGCACTGTCGTGGACCTTCCAACATAAATCTTGGCTTCTTTGTTTGCTTCTTTGATGTTTGCGGGGCTTCATATCAGTCCCCTCTGACTATTAACTATGATCTTACATATTATACTGTAAACGTGATGACATTACGTACTTTTTGCATATCATCCCTTTTAGATTTTTCGCCCTAAGCTTATAAGAGCTTAATCATATCTACTCAAAGCTCGCATATTCCAGTTAGTTTAAAAAGGCACCTCGTTCAAACGTTTAAAGGGGCTCAGTCACGGCATCTTGAGTTATTTTGAATATCGAAAAAAATAGCCGTTTAATTAAAGGAAACCTAAAAATAACACTTTATAAAGATAGAAAAACATCAAAGAGATAAAAATAAAGCATTAAGGAACAAGGATGGTTAAGGATGGAGAAGATTGACACGGATTGCAAACAACGAATTTGAAAAGTTTAGCTAAGCTTTTCAAACGTGACTGAGCCCCTTTAAGTTTGAAGGGCTTGGGTAACGTTGATTCAATGCTAATACAAAAAAAATTGCAGGGTTGCAAGAAAGGAAGGTAAACACATTTCCCCAGCTCAAACTCTTGTTGGATTATCTGGAAAAAAATTGTTGAGAAATCTGAAACCCCTAAGAAGGTCACGTTCAGATAAAATTCGAGATAAAGCTCTGGAACAAGATTATCTGGACAAGGTACGCTTGGGGTGTACTGTATATAATTTTTCTTTCTATATCTAAATTAATAACAGCTGCTTCACTCTAAATAAAGCTACAACTAGACTGAACAATCTCTATTTTTAAATTGGAAATATTTATATTTTCCATGTCATAGTGTTTGGGGATGATTTCACTCCATCACTCCTTCACTCTGTCACTCAGAGTCACTTCCTGTTAGACAACTGGAATCTAGGGGGAGGGGGAACTACTACATGAGAAGGTCAGAGATGCTAGTCAAAAAATTTGAATTTAACTCTTAAAGAAGGCTAATGTTGGCATTGCTCAAGCTTTCTTTATACCCACAGAAGTTTATATTTAATGTTGTTTAGATGCTCATGCCACCAGACAGCACCAAGATGTGCCTTTCTTCTCAGGTTGATCTCCGGATGCTGCGGGTTTGTCTTCGAGCAGGACAGTTTCTGGATCAAGGGCGTCACGGCGAGGGGTAAGATATCGTTCAGCAATAGGAGACTTCTCCCCGCTCACCAAAAGTGACTCCATAAGAGAGCTTGTATCAAGTGCAGATTCCTTTCGTTTCTCGCGCTCAATCATTAAATCCACGAGAACAGAAAATAATTCATCGACGTTCTCTCGTGTTTTAGCGCTGGCTTCCATGTAAAACATACCCCTCTTCTTAGCGAAGTCTTGCACCTGTCTCTCATCAACCCACCTCTCTGGCTCATCGCTTTTGTTTCCAACTAGAACAAGAGCTACTTCTTCACTGCACAATTCCTTCACGACATTCAGCCACGTCTGCACTTCCAAGAAAGAAACTTGCGAGGTAAGGTCGAACACAAGGACAGCTCCGCGGACGCGGCGAAATATCTGCGGAACAAAGCTGGCCGCCTTTGTGAACTTATGCTCGCCCACATCGATCAGATGAAGATGGACTGACTTATCTCGAAAATGCAACCGCTGAAAGTGCTCTTCTGATTGATTGGTGCTAGGAAGTGGTATCTCAGAGAACTGTTTATTTACATCTTTGAAACGAGCAACAATGGACGTCTTCCCAACACCAGACTCCCCCAGAACTACAACCTTGAACTTATGATCGTAATGGACGTGTGGCATGGTACCAACTTTATCTCTTGGAGGGCTACCAGACGATTTTCCTTCCATTCCCTTGCTGAATTTGAGTAGGGTCTCTATGATTTCGGCAGCGCTAGGTCTTTTCTCGGGAATGTTCTCAAAGCACTGGCAAACAAGATTGTGGAGAGGGTGATCAGAGCCCATTTCCTCCAGGTCCTCGCTTCGTCTTATGTACTCTGGGACAATCTCCCCATCTAAAATAAAAGTCAAGTTGGTTTGAATGTGCAGCCTGGCAAACAAAGGAGCATAATGGGAGCAAATAAAAGGCCGCGAGCAAGAATGTCTAAAAAATAGCTGAATTTTGGCATGAGGGCTTTTTTTACCTGAAAAACATTACTCTGAAATTTTTTTTCGCTGGGTTGCTCTTCGTTTTCGAAAAATAAGGAATGCAAAAAAAGGCTCCCCGCTAGGAAAGACCGAGTGTTTTTTTTTGCATAAAATTACGCAATATCTCAAAAACGAAGCAAACTTAAGCGGAAAAAACTACGGGACATTGCTTAACATACCTAAACAAAACTGCATGCGAAATCTGGAGCGTTTTTGAGAAAATTCACTTTTGATGAAAATACCTAACGATCTTTTTCCGCCAAGCACTTCAGATAAACGAAGCCGGGCCTTTACTCACGATCTATCACCTAACCCTAAGCTCTCAAAGAAGTTTGAAATTTGTTGAATTTGTTGTTAACAGTTAGCTAACTGAGGGTGTCATATAGAATACACGGTTTTCATAAGAAACGAAAAAAAAATTAATGTAAATGTCTTTTCTGGATTCTGGTGTCACATAAAGATAACATTCCTCAGTTAATTATCAACCTGTCTACTTGCTAATGTACCAATTATTGTAAGAAGAAGTTAGGATTTAATAGCTTTTTATGATATGATAAGTTGTAGTATTAATTTTTTTTTAGTATTGCTATTGGTATTAGTGTTAGAATTAATAATAGTGTAAGTTGAATAAGTTGCATTAGTAGAAATAGCGCTTGTATTAGATTACTTATGAATAGTTATTTGTATATTTAAGTTACACACGGCTCCATGAAAAAGCATATTTTTGTATGAATTTGATACCGTGTATAAATATTTAGCTTATGATGATGATGATGATGATGAGATGTTGATCTACAGGAGATACTCCTAAAAATTTAGGCAGAGAAACAATGATTCTCCAGTTTGTACCTGAGAGGACCTGAGAGGGGCCCAAAATTTGCCAAAATTAAATAAAATAAAACAGGGAATAAAACAATGAAATGAATATAATACTATTACAAATGAAAAATAACAATGTTGAAAACTTTTCTTCTAAATATTCTACTACGTTGCTGACCAAAATGCACATTCCAGATACTTCCCGATACCGAGATCAGTGGCAGATCTAGGAGAGGGGCCCAGGGGCACTGGCATTTGGTAAAGAAAAAAATGCAGAAGGAAGATAAACCAGCAGGGCAAGTAAACCCCCCCGCCTTCCGCCCCTTCTGAGCTCAAGGCTTCGATCTGCCAGTGGCGAGGGCCATGAACACCTCTACCAATCGTAAATCACACTAAAAACCTAAAAAGGTTAAGCCATACCCGGCATTGCATATTTAAATAAGGGTACATCCCTTTAGGGTTGATCACAGTTATGGAATTAAGGCCACGTTCGATATATCAATATTCTAACATGGCTCTGGGTCTTTCAGGACAAACTTCTGTAGTTGGTATTTTTTTCTTTGTATCTATCTTGACTCAAAAACCACAGAGCCACAATAGAATATTGATAACAAAGAATATTGATGAACATGGCCTATTAACAGTTCACAACAGGGTCACTCACTTCCGGTGAAGCGGAGAAGAGTTCATCAAATAAAAAAATATATACATTAGGATTGAGCAAATTTACAGTTATAAGATTTACTGACTTCTCACAGATTAGTACAAAACTTATAAAACTGAAATTAAAGCAGTTAATACAAGCAAATTGTTTCGTTTTCTTATGCATCAATCAATTCCAGCGGTGCCCATCCCCTCCCCCGGGCAACCATGGGGCATTAGCATACCCCGGGGCGACCCCCGGGCATTTGACACATACGTATTTTCGAAATATCGGGATGAGTTTATCAGGAAGGACGCGAGACCTTTGTCAAAGACTGGCTTGTCCGTCAGGGACTAGAAAAACCCGTTGATGTTTTAAAGGTATGTTTTCTCAATTTTAGATATTTCTTCACTTCTTGTAAGCCAATAAATATAAGCGACAAGGTGAACTATATTTTGTTTATCACAAAACAATCACTGACGTGAACACTGCGTGAACGACTATTTCGCATTTCGCATTTAAAACCAGCCTAACAATTTTTAAATTCATGAAAGTGGAATTAAAATACTGAAGGTTTGCGAATTCAAATGATGCGATCTTCAACACAGATCTTGAGAGCTTTAAATGTGATGCATCATCATTTGAAATGTCTTGATTCTTTACAGCAACAAGGTGAAAAACAAAAATATAAAAAAAAAGTTATGAAAATTATGTTAAAAACAAAATATATAGAGGATATTACACGGTGGCGAAAAGATAAGAATTTTATGTTCGAGTGGCAAGAACAATATCTCACTCGTTCGCTTTGCTCACTCGTGAGATATTGTTCTTGCCACGAGAACATAAAATTCATATCTTCGAGCCAACGTGTAATGTTCTTTTTATTATATGGAGACTAAAGCAAAAGGCGGGGATCGTGACGTCATTGAACGATAGGACACTCACAAAGGTGACATACGGAAAATATGCCACTCGGGTCCCTGATGAAGTGGCGTATGGAATCTACGAGTGGTTTAGTTCCCAGTAAAACACTATCCTTCATATAATAAAAAGAAATAAATATAATCAGAATAAAATAGCACGTACTGTTATTCTTGAAGTCTTTAACACCATTGCATTAAAATACTGAACAGTTGACCGTTTTATTCACTGGTTAATAAAAAACTGCAGAAGTGTTGCAAGTCTTGGAAGGCGATGATCCTGGGGGCGGGGCATTTGCCCTCTTTCTTCGTCCCCATCTCGGGGCATTTAGACAGCTTATGTGTCCCCACCCCGGGGAATTTGCCCAATTTTTCTAAAAAAAAATGCTAATGCCCGGGGGTTAGCCCTGGCGGGGGGGGGAGGGATGGGCACTGCTGGAATTGACTGACGCATTACGAAAGGGCTGCGTATGTCAGTTGCGTGACTTTCTAGTTTATTGCGTGACATCGGTATTGCCAACAAAAGCAAATCGTAATATTATTACAACATTGCTGCGGTTTCTCAATACAATTAGCAAGTTAAACCCGCTACGCTGTTACAAAATAAGCCCATTTTCCAAAGAAATGAATGGAAACATTACCTTGAAGAACAGGGTCAGGCAAAGCACGTTCCGGTAGATGACCAATAATCGTTTCCAACATCAAAGCTCCGAAGGAAAATATGTCGATTTTCTCTGTGTATATTGCTTTATCAGCCCAGTGTCGTCCGCCAAACTTCTTAGGATACGTTTCTGGAGCTGCATACACGGGAGTACCAGGCATTGCTGTAGCGTACATTGCACCATGAGGGAAAGCTTTCGCTAAACCCAAGTCCGCAATCTTTGCATGCATCGATTTCGTTAGAAGAACATTTTTGCTTGCCAAATCACGATGTACGATCGGTTCTTTGCGGGAGTGCAAGTAATGCAAAGCTTCGGCAACGTCCAGCAAGATTTTGATCACTTCCGAGAAGGGCACTTTCGGTTTATTTTCCGATTCTCGAAGGTACTTAGCTAAGTCGCGCTCTAACAATTCAGTGACAATGATCGGTGTCTCCGGAGCAGGAGGCAGGATTACAGTGTAATACCGTACAATGTTGTCGTGTTGAAGGCTGCTAAGTATCTCCCACTCCAATTTAAACTTTTCCAAGAAAGCGGCCCTAATGCTGCCATCGTGATCTCCTTCGAAGAGGACAGCGCGAATTCGTTTGGCAGCGACTTGCTTTCCACACCACACGGCCTTGAACACCTCACCGTACGATCCATCGCCGATTTTATCTCCTAGTTTTATCTCCTCAACTGAAGATGTGTTTCCCATGTCTCTGCACAAGACAGAAGTGATTCTTAACGCAAACGCTCGACTTCTAGATGGTGGAGTGGATCAAATTCCTTATCACTTGTCCCGGAAGTGGTCCGTATTGGAGAAACTCCTTCCCAGTCCAAGTCGAGCTATAAAACGGTGTAAATTTCTTTACAATACCATGGTACAAACTGGTAAATCAGGTCCAAATATGGAGTACTTCTTACCACCCATACCGCTGAACAAGAGGAACGCACTTCACTGTCGTACGTGCTATAGGACTGAGTATGGATGACTATGAATACTACCTAGCCTGCGAACAGGCTCCCAGCGAGTTCGGAAAAAAAAAATTCGTTGAGCGAGTGGGAGTCGTGACTCCGCGAGCGAAGCGAGTGGGACGCGGGGGAGCCTGTAGACATTGTTTTCAGTGTACCGTTCCGCCCCTTTGTGATTAGCCTGTTACATATCTGTCAAGGAGATAATTAAACCTGACAAATTTGATGGGTTTCCCCGCGCTGATGAATCGGCTTTTTATAACAATTTACCGTAATGATGGTAAATAAAGTAGACAGGCCAAACACGACTCGTACGAGAAAAGGAGAAAACTAGAGCCGTTAGATCGTGCTAGGCGGCAAGTTTTAAGAGGTCTACAATTAGAACTAAGCCGAACAATGGCATATACAACACACAACACAGTCGACAGACTTGCGCGTAATGAGTTAAATTTAAATCCTGTGGTACTAGAACAATCAAAGGAGAAATCAACCTATACATCGAGCTCCAGGAACATAAGCTCGATCAGATAGCTGCAAGAAACATTAGAATTTCTTTAGACAAGCCTTTAGCGTTCTCGAAGTAAAGCTACGTCTCCGAAGGAAAACCAGGAGGGCAAATATATGACACCCGCGATAAGAATCTACCTACTGTACTTGCAAACAGTTCTAATCATAGCCGGGCCCGGCGTCACAATATTTATAGAATGCGGGTAAGCAACACGTTCACAGTAAATGTCATACATTGTATTTTATCCCTTAAAAGAAAATACTTGGAGACATAAAAACAAATCTTGTAATAGAAATGAGCCAAAACAATACACCAACACATGGCAAATTATTCAAAGAAGCAACACGCAGATAACAGCGGAAATCATGCAGACCTATGACTTCTTAAATTTG
Organism: Platygyra sinensis; assembly: GCA_019787425.1. Taxonomy (NCBI): domain Eukaryota; kingdom Metazoa; phylum Cnidaria; class Anthozoa; order Scleractinia; family Merulinidae; genus Platygyra; species Platygyra sinensis. The sequence goes on along the minus strand of JAHPZR010007252.1, from coordinate 62,319 downwards.
CCGCCTAGCACGATCTAACGGCTCTAGTTTTCTCCTTATAACACCATACGAAATGCCTTTCATAAAGAAGAGTGAAGCGACAAAAAGGTCGAAAGACCGAAAAATAAACGGCAAATCTACAAATGGCACGAACCGTTGGAGTCGTGTTTGGCCTGTCTATTTTATTTACCATCATAGACGCGGCAGCAATTGAAAAATTAGGCTCTTCTCGAAACCAGTCGGTAGAATTCCGAAAACATCGCGCTTCTACCCCACAGTTTCCAGTCATAGCTTCTGCTCACGTTTCAAACCAGAGATATAACGAAAATGTTGCAAAGAATTGCTCAAAGCTGCTTCAAATTCGTCGTCAGTGAACTGCACGCGGAAGCCGTTGTTGACGGTCTCGGCAAGAATTATGCTAATTTACAAGCAGTCGTCAAGATCCGTCAATTATTTATCTCAGAGCTGTCAACAGTCATCGATTCAACCAATCAGATCTTGATACCAGGAGCTGGTATCATGGAACGGCGGCATCAATGGAATGTCTACAGGCTCCCCTGCGGACTCCCTCCTCACCAGACCGCTCCCGGCTCGTCCCGCTCGTCCTAGATTACACTCGGTTATCTCGCCCTAAACCCAACCGAACCGGGAGCCTGTTCGCAGGCTAGAACATTGGCCTTGCAAAATTGCTTGGGTTAGAGCCCTGTTTCTTCTCATATAATACACTGTACATACATGTATGTCAAACAGACTCTCTCATTCAGAAACAAAGAACAATGACTAAAATGTTCCTGTAAGGGAAATGACTTTCCTAAATCTGTGGCTTCTAATCTTGGAAGGTGTTTCAGACACAGTGGCTCAGGCTCTGAACCTAGAACTTGTAATCCCAATATCAACAACTAGACTGAGTTTTGGGATTTTAAATACTAATGTAGGATTTGGGACTGGCATTAGTTTTCTAACATAATGTATTATTTTTAAAGCAGATTGGAGCTCACTGGGGGCTGATCCAGCAATCCCCATTTATGTACCAGACCAAAAAGGGCATCACTCTACGTATCTCAGGCAGGAAGTAAGTGATAAGTGAATAGTTTCATTGAAGTGCCTTGAAACCAGAACCAGAGTATTAACATATCATAAAGAACACAGCAAGGAAAGGGCAGGATGCAAAACAGAGCACAGTGATGCAAAACCAAAATGCAAGTTATTTTGAAAGCCATTGGGTTTATAGAGAAGTCCATTTGCATCATATTAATCACAACCTGGTTTACTTGGTTAGATAGAGAAATATTTCTATTTATAATTTGAATTAAAATTTTTATAGTTGTACTTCTCGATAATGATAATTTATTGCGAAGCTCTGTAAAAATCTTTCAGTTTCATTTGGAGTTTTGGTGCTTTCAGCCTAGAGCAGCAGCATGAAAACAGTCCCTGTAAGTTGACAAGGAACAGGCCCTTTCATAGGAAGTGTCAGTTTCCCACAATATTGTGATGTCTATTAATGAAGTTCCATATTTTTAATAGCCTGGCCAAACCACACCTGGAGGCATTAGATGATATGATTGATGAGGAGGGAGGGTAGTTAGAGGAAGATGATGATGATGAAGAAGAAGGACAAAATAATCAAGAAGAACAAGACAATTATGACCTCTACAGAAAGTTAATAGAGGATGAGCTTAGTGACAGTGATGCAGAATAATCAGTATTTATTTTGAAGATTTTTTAAAGTGCTGCTATGATGAAAAAATTAACTTCTCTTTTTCTTTCAGATTAGAATTTTTATCCAAAGGCTGTGTTCTTTGAGTGCAAGTATAGAGGATTTTCACAGTCCGCCATTAATATTGTGAACGTGTTTCCTTACCCGCATTCTATAAATATTGTGACGCCTGGCCCGGCTATGATTAGAACTGTTTGCAAGTACAGTAGGTAGATTCTTATCGCGGGTGTCATATATTTGCCCTCCTGGTTTTCCTTCGGAGACGTAGCTTTACTTCGAGAACGCTAAAGGCTTGTCTAAAGAAATTCTAATGTTTCTTGCAGCTATCTGATCGAGCTTATGTTCCTGGAGCTCGATGTATAGGTTGATTTCTCCTTTGATTGTTCTAGTTCCACAGGATTTAAATTTAACTCATTACGCGCAAGTCTGTCGACTGTGTTGTGTGTTGTATATGCCATTGTTCGGCTTAGTTCTGATTGTAGACCTCTTAAAACTTGCCGCCTAGCACGATCTAACGGCTCTAGTTTTCTCCCTTTCTCGTACGAGTCGTGTTTGGCCTGTCTACTTTATTTACCTGTCTACTTTATTTACCTGTCTACTTTATTTACCTGTCTACTTTATTTACCATCATTAAAAAGCCGATTCATCAGCGCGGGGAAACCCATCAAATTTGTCAGCTTGACAGATATGTAACAGGCTAATCACAAAGGGGCGGAACGGTACATTGAAAACAATGTCTACAGGCTCCCCCGCGTCCCACTCGCTTCGCTCGCGGAGTCACGACTCCCACTCGCTCAACGAATTTTTTTTTTTTTTCCGAACTCGCTGGGAGCCTGTTCGCAGGCTACCAATGTTCATGACTAGAAATTAAGACACACTGCAGTCCAGTGTTTGTGTGCTTCCTACAAACATCAATGGTTGTTATTTTTAGAGAAATGTCCAGGAAAAAATGACCATGCCATGTTCAAATTTGTTGACCGTAAAACATGCGGGATTAATAGGTATTTTGTTAAAATATCATCCATAAAACTACTCAGTTACAAGGTCACTGTAAAGCATTTTACACACAATATAATTTTTGAGTTCTATCATAATAAAAGAAAACAATGTTCTAATGAAGAACCCAAGGAAATGCCTCTCAGAGTACAACTGAACTTTTTCCTCTTGCATCAAATTCTTCTTAGAGTGAAAACAAGTTGTTTTCCCTGGACGTCTACACAAAAGAGTTCCTTATGTGGGTGGGTGGGTGGTGGTGTAAAGAGTCGTGTTTGACAAACCCTTTTTAACTGTTTATAGCTTAGTTAAGTTTAAAAAATTTGGCCAACAATTCTTTCCCAACTAAACGTATGTTGCATGAAAACTGTGACGTGCATGGCCCTGGATGGAATTCAAAAGTGACTTACATATAAACTATGTGCTTAGGCTTTTCATTTTTTTTTTGCCTATTCTTTTTTTCTTTTCTTATCTTTTTGCTACAGTTTTAAAGCATGTCATATCAAAATAAAAATAAAAATCATTCAATAGTCCAATAATATAAAGTAAAGAATTTGAGAAAAACAAGGTAAATATGCAAAGACTCTCTTCAAGATTCAGGTCACAGCAATTTTTCTTAAGCAAAATGTGCAGAGAAAACCACATTTAAAGAGATTTGTATGGAGATGCCATGTTAGTGCCTATCCAGATAAGCATCAACATGGCAAGGGCGGATCCAGGATTTTGAAATGGGGGCCAAATTTTTGTAATAATGTCAGAGTAATCAAAATATTATTTCAAACTTGAGGGATAAGAAAAAAAAGAAAGAAGGGGGCTCAGAAAAAGGGGGGGTGAAAATTCACTCATTTCACCTAACCTGGATCCGCGCCTGCATGGCGGCCGGAAACCAACATCTGTCACTGAGTTTTGCTACAAAAGCTTAAATGTATCGCTTGAGGAACTCAAAAACATTAAAACAGCACATTGGTGGCCTGCCTAACCCCCCTTATTTTGGGTAAGAAAGCAAAGAAGCTGCCTATATAATGCGGTAATTTTGCCTCTAAATCATTTGTGGCTACCTGCCTCATTATTAATTCCTGTACCAATATGAGCAAGATTTATGGCAATAAAGATGCAAAAAGTTTGCACTACTTGAAGTTTTCCATCACACTACAAAGATGAAATTCAATGAGAAACGTGCTGACGTGTTTGACAGATTTACAGAGCTATAAATAGTTTGAATGCGGATACGGCGACACGAGTAGATTTCACTACAAAATTTTACTTTTGATTTCTTTTCAGTCAGTTCTTAATTTATCCGCTAGTGTGGATAGCCCCTTTTCTCAAGGAAAACCAACAACTGTCTGATGCAGACGGTGCACGATGCATAGGAAGTCAAACAGATATTGTGTTGAGCAAACACTCTTAACACTCTACACCAGCCATAACGCCCAGCCCAAGATGTACCGAAACACAATAGCAATGAAATTACTTTGAGAACTGGAGGAGTCACGAACGCCTGAGTGATAAAAGCATGCCAAGTTGCCCTCATTTTTCTCTAGAGTTCAACTGAAAGTCTCCATTCGCACGAAGAATGCTGCAGTCTTTATCGGATCGGAAAGACCATTTGCCACCACCTACTAATCCACGATACAACCAGGAAACCTTTTTTAGAATATTAGATTTCTTGATTTAGCTAGAATACCATTCAAAATATGAAAAACATCCACCTTTTTCTCGATGTTTTCGTGCTCGTCGTACTTGTGCACATTCATCTTTACCAGCAGGCCTGGCGAGAATTTGTGATGTCACGATGTCACACACGTATTGTAGGTGCGAGATCAGGCTGCAATAGTAACGTGACAGAGTTCAAGGTCGTATCTTTTTTAATCTTCTCATTTATTTACTTACAATTTTGCTCGTTTCGGTCGTTTCGCTTGTTTCGTTTTGGCCGTTTCGTTTTGTTAGTTTCGTTTCGGTCATTTCGTTTTGGTTGTTTCGGTGGTTTCGTTTCAGGCGTTTCGTTTTGTTGTTTCGGGTTTTAGTACATGCCGAAATCAGCAAGGTATCAACAGAGGCACAATCCAGTGGCATGCATGATTTACTTGTAAATTTATTTAATACTGAGCTAGCAATGCATTATTGGGTGATTTTCAAATATTCCTGTTGTTTTGTGAGTGGAGAGATACTTTGTTGCCATGTTTTGGTCCAGATTTCTCATGATAAGAGCAAAACAGGACCAGAGTAGCTATTGGTTTTTGTTTAATTTATACATGTACATGTAGTAAAGGGTGATACTTACCATCCCTAGTCTCTTCTCTATGAGGACTTTCTTTGAATTATGTATGTTTTAATCCCTCCTCCAACTCCTGATCCTCATCCATTACCACTAAAACAGAAATTCAAAGCATTATAACTAAACAAAAAAATCACACATATGCAATCATATATTAAGCCCATCACTGACTGTTTTAAAATAACATACAGGCTTGACGAAAAAAAGCTGTTCCCAAGTAAAGGGGAATTTAAAAGAAACACAGAAACAATTAACTGCAGGAGTATGAATATCTTATCAAGACCTAGGCTTTTAAAGTCTCTTTTAACTAGCAATGAAACCAAAACATAACAGACTGAATCTCTAGTAGCAAAGTTTAGGTGGTGAGAACTACATCATATTTACTAAGTGATAAAAGAAATCCTTGAAAATAAAAATTAGAAGAAAGGGCAGAAACAAAAAGTTTTCCCCTCCCTAATTGTTTAATTATCCTGAATTTCAATGGCTAATATAATAGGTTAATGGACATCACTCAACTGGTGTTGACTTGGATTGGGTGGCCAAACGGTGAAAAACGTGCTTTGACTTGCGTGCAGATTTGATCTTGACCAAAGTGAATGCAAGTCATCGCAAGTCAATGCAAGTGCATGCAAGCCCTGGCCAAACAGAGTCGCAAGTAGACCCAAGTTTTCTACTTGACTCCCTTTGGCCAGGGCTGATTCTGTTCCATAAGTTATTTATATTTGCACAACTTCATTATGCTCAAAACTTCATGCCTATCAAAGTTCATTCTTAAATATTACTTATTCCAGCCATTGCAAAATGTAATATAAAGTAATGAAAATAATTAATGAGGACAATGTCATGAATATTACTAGAACTGACAAAATATATAATAGGGCAAGACTGGTACATGATATCTCTTTTATAAGCATGGTGACCTATTCTTTTAATTGAAATATTTTTAGATGTATTGCACATTATGTGTTTTCATGATTGTGCCCAGGAGCTTGACTTAAGCTTCCTTTAACATTGATGGAAATCATTGCCAATAACGATAGAAGCAAAGAAATATGAGACAAACTAAGGACTCAAAATTTCAAACAGTCACAGTAATGGTAAACTTGATAGATCATCAAAGCTGTTGCCTAACAATATTTCAAGGAGCCCAGAAGGGCAAAAGCCAAAAAGTTAGGAGCCCAACAGGTAATATTTTGGGAACTGCTGCAAAAATTTAGGCGCCCAAAGGACTTTCTTGGGTGCCCCAGGCTGCCGGGCTCCTGTTAGGCAGCAGCCTCGATCATTGATCTTATGCGGAGCCTTGACGTATTGACTGATATATTGGTCAATATGATGGTTGTTACTCGATCGACACTTGACTGATATTCAACTGACACTCGACCGAATCGCAACCCAAGTCACGATTGATGCTTGGTCGATATAATGACTGATACTGTATGTGTATAGGCCGATGTAGTGAGCGATACACCAACATTTTACTGACACTTCACTTGTACATCACTGACACTTTGCCAAGTATATCAGTTGATATATCGATTGACATATTGTACGATATAATATTATTGTACAATATATTGACTGATATATCATTTTCTTTTTTTTGTTTACTGGCCGATGCTGTTTCAATCTGGGACCATCATATTGGTGGAATATCGGATTTTTTATAGGGTGTCGATCGGGTAATGGCTGGTCTATCAATCATTCGTATTGGCAGATGTTCACAGACTGACAGTGGATAGTCTATATCAGTGGGCTAGCGGTCGACTACTTCTCGACTATCAACTGATACAGGACCAACAGTTGACCAGTATACAGCCGGTAGTTGACCAGTAGTTGACTGATATGTTTCTGCTGATACACTACCAATAATATCACGGTCGACATATTGGCCGGCATAGGTGGATGTTCGACCGGTATAAGCTCTCGGCACATAGCGAACCGATGTATTGGTTGATCGAGTGCCGATCGAGTAATGACCGGCATATTGACCAATACATCCCCTGAAATGTCAATCAAGGCTCCCCATAAGATACATGTGTACTTGATCCAACTTGGTTTTTTGACATCCTGAACATAACTCAAATTTCTTGAACTGTAACCAATTTTGCAATCCTACACTTTATTTCAAAACGTTAACTGCTGCTTTTGTTTTGCTCAATAGAATTTTTTTATCCAACTAAGCTGTATATTTGGCAGCATTTGGCGACAGAAAGTTGAAGTAAGCTTAGTGAAAATTTGCTCTAATGGCAATTGTCATAGCGTTTCTTTATGCCTGAAACGAAGGCAAATGATGCTACGCACTTTCATAGCACGATAAAACCTAACTGCAAAATACACAACAGAAACACAAACACAGTCAGCTTTAACAGTTCGTGCCAATTTAAAGCAATATGATCAACAATACTTAGATTGCTGATAAACATGGACGCCTATTTTCCTTTAGCTTAATTCGTAAAAACTCGAGCCATTAATTATAATTAGTCAGTCCATTACTACAAACAACATTATACAATACATTACACTTCTCATATCTCCTTACCAACAATATTAACCTTCAAAGGCAGCTGTAGATGTGTTTCGGAACGTGCAGAAAGATCCAACAAGACACCCTCATCTCACCCTAAAAATCACAGGGTTCGATAGGTTTCGAGCTTTCATGCGCAAACACCATCCCGTCCCCGAGTAAAATAATCTCAGAAGACACAGTCACAACGCATTTTCATTGGTAGAAACAACAACACATATGATTAGTCGAAAGGTGTTGGACATGTCTGCCACGCAGGACAAAACTGCAACGCTACATTCTTTCGCGTCACGCGCGACGGACTAAGCGAAAGAGGGACCACTCGTAGTCTAACTTTTAGACCCTATCGGTACCACCAGGGCAACAGTACAACGGGTGAGTCCCAACGCCCAAGGTTTCACTCTGGGTCAATCTGAATCAAGTCTCGACAGAGTTCGTACAAAGTGCTACTAGTACATAATACGTTCAACAATCATGGCTGCCGAGGGTTATCAGCAAAGTTCCAGCGATGTTCAAATGGAAGGCGGTAAACTGTTTATACAAAGTATCGTGGATCCACAGCCCGGGGACGCCATCTTGGATTTAGGTTGTGGCACTGGTGAGCTATCGGCGTACTTGGCTGAACTTGTAGAACCTGAGGGATTCGTTGTTGGTGTTGATCCTGATGTGAAACGACTTAACTTGGCGAAAGAGAGTCATCGTGACATCAAGAATCTTACTTTTGTCGAAGGGAACTCGGACAATTTCGAAGGGATGGGCTGTGAGAAGTACGACGTCATCTTCCTTAATCAAGTACTTCACTGGATTCCTGACCAACAACAAGCGTTTAAAAACATGTTTAGTAGTTTAAAAGAAGGCGGAAAAATTGCCATTAGGTACACAGATCACTTTCCTCCCTACATTGCGACCGCGCTAGAGGTCTTGACCCCTGAGATTGAAGAACGAGTCAAGAATTCATTTTGCCATGTTGACAAGGTCAGTGTGGATCGCTTCTGCGTGACAGAAGGGTTTGAGATCGTGAAAAGTTGCTACGCTAACGACATAAAAGTTGAGTTTCAAAGCGTGGATGCTTATCTAAAGTGGTTGTGGTCAACTTTTCATGGAAAGTTTGATCAAAATCTAGTCACAGAAGAGAGAATTCAACGGTTTTTAACCAGGGTTGGCAATCCACCTTTCGACTTCACGACCGAGAATGTCAATACCAGACTCATTGCTGTGAAGCCAAAAGAGCGGATTGATGTCCATGATGAAGACGCTGAATTATAATCCACAGCAATGGAATTTTTTTTTCACGAAAACTCAAACTTATGACTCACATAAATTATGTTAATTCTTGAAATGACATGTCACGCAAGACTCTCCTGGTTCAACAGGGTTGGTACATTTTGCTGACCCCTAGTCCATGGACTATCGCCGATGGACCAACCTGAAATTTGTGGCAAACATAAATGTACTGATGCTAGAATCTGAACAAAAGATGCAATCAATCGACAAACACAATATTTAGGAAAAGGAAAGGAAAGGAAAATTTTGAGGAATAAATCACAGCTGTTTTGATCAGTCACATCTTTTGTTAGGCTAGATTTCCGTCACTCTCTATGTCTGGTCTGCAGGGAGTGCAGGATCCTTTGCACAACAGCAGTTGGTAAGTCAAGCCTAATGATAGGGATTGTTTAATCTCTTAAATCACAAGTGTTTCAGAACTGTGTTTGTTGATCTATTTCATCTTTTGTTCAGGTTCTAGCATTGGTAAATTTATGTTATGTTTTTTATGGTCCATTGAGGAAGTCCATGGACTGGGAGTCAGCAAAATGTACCGGTTCAGCAGGTATTTTTGTCTCTTGCTCGTTTTTCACCCTGGATCCCTGATACTTCACATGGAGTTTTTTTATCAAGGGTAATCTTTAATCATGGAATGTAGCACATAGATAATAAACATACAAAAAAATTTGTGTCATAAATTTAATTTGTTAAGAAAAATCAGCAAATGAATTATCAGAACAAAGTATGGGAAATTCTCGCTAAAAGCCATAGGTACCAAAATATGGAATGATCTACCCGACAAAGAAAAGAACTCTCACTCATACTATATATTCAAAAGTAAAATGAAGTTGATCTTACTCAGCAACTAATTGCTTTACTGTCTTAATAATTTCAGTTGCATTAATTAGGTTTCTAAAAGTATTATCTTTTTTCTGTCCTTGTTATAATCAGCTCTCTATTAGAGCACCCCAAGAATTTTAGGTGTCATTTTGCAATTGTTTTATTAGGTTAATATTCTTAATCTAATTTTTGTTAATATAATATTATAATTATAATATATTAGATTAA
>JAHPZR010007252.1:0-47500 GCA_019787425.1 Platygyra sinensis | reverse complement strand
ATCGGGTCAAGTTTCAAATAATCAGTTCATTAATGCAATCTTGAGGGGTACGCTTCACTTAGTTTGACTGTAATAGATAAACAATTTAATTATGTTAGTGAAATGACAAAAAATGTAGCAGCATTATGAAGCAATTCAATGAACGTGTATGCTGTTTTCAGGTTCTACCTGTATATGTATGTATGCAAATCATTCAACATAAACAGAACAGGATTGAATGAAAATCTTTCAAATATGAAAATAAATAATTATTAAAGATTGAACAAACTGCCTTGCAAACAATAATAACGATACAAAACAGTTCAAACTTTCAAGTTTGAGAAAAGCGTAGAGTTCAAGGTGGAATTTCACGTTGAGCTACAACTTCCAGTTCAGAGTGCTTATTGGCTTAACAGGAGTTTCACTAAATCACCGGAAAGCTAATTAACAACTAACTTACTATCAGCATTGTCAGGCTATATTAGGGAAGTGGTCAAAACTACTACACTCGAACAGGACCCACCAAACCACAAAATAGTTGGTGGTGTCTGCCTGCAGCCCCCTAACTTAACGTCAAAAGATGGTGTCTTTATTGCATAGCCACCCCGCTATCCAGCAGTAAAAAATTACAGTGAGATTCAAACCTCACTTATCTTGTTTGTCTAGTAATGCCGACTCTTGCTAGCTGAATAATCCTGTGTCAACTCAAATTTAAAAGCCAATAAAATGTTGTTGGTAATGTTCCAAGATAGGTGGTGTCTTTGGGAACCCCCCTCCTACCCGAAAGGGGGTCCTGTTCGAGTATAGTAGTTTTGACCAGTTCCCTTAATCATTCAACATTTTACCTGGCATCACATGAATACATAGATCACCCCAGAACTAAATGATGCCACAAAATGCTTCGTGCGTCCTGAACCATTATCTACATATGTACACATCCACTCTGGAACAGTGCACAATAATATCAGTACAACACCATGAAATTTACACGGATGCCGTGCAATCTGTACACACGTTCTCACTGGAACACTGTATAGCAATTTAACCTCATTATATGGGATTATCTATTGATAAATTTACAACCATTACAACATTACTAATATGTATCTGCTTAATTAAAAGTACATTTTTCCTTTCTTTTTTTAATATCAGCTCTTACTTGTTATCACGCTTGTTGGACCATAACGAAAAGGAAAACATTTCCGAGCAAATTAAATGAATGACTGACAGAATAAGAAATTCTCCAAAGTAAAGATGTGGGAAAGTCTATCTGCAGCTGTTTTACAATGTGTAGTTCTAGAAAATATTCATACCACCTCCAAAGAGGGGAGTTTCTCTCAATTAAGCTTCAAACATTTGTTTAAATTTATTAGTCTCACTGACGTTCCCCACCACCTGCAGGAAATTCCAATCTTTCTGTGTGGGGGGCCGGGGGGAGGGGGGGGGGGGGTGTGGTGGGGGGTTTGGATATTTTCTGGACCTGCACAGTGCATTTTCAATTTATTCTTTCACAAGTGTTTTAATACATGTGCAACCATAAAAATGACCAAAATGTTTTCCTTCTCCTGATAATGACATCAATTAATTAATATCTAACTAATTACAGCTGCAAAAATTATTACAGAAAATACTCATTTAGAAAGTCTTGCTTAAAAAATGAAATTTATATTACAACTTGTTTTTAGCATGCCTACACTGGGACAGTGCATGAAACAGATTGTTTTCTCTGCATTTTAACACACGAAAGAAACCTATCACCTGCTGTACATGAACACACAGATATGCAGCTGTCTACTAGGCAAACCTCTAAGTACAATTCACAACATCCTAAAATCTGTAACCTGCTCCTTGTTTTACACAGCACCTTGATTCAGAAGGTTGAAATCAACTGCATCACATTTCTCTGTGGGCACATCATATTTGCAGGTATCACTAAAGAGAGAAACCAACCAACAATCAAAACCAAAGATCTGCAACTCGTTATTCATTCCACTAAGCTATTAAAGTTTTAAAATTGCCGGCTTCCCTGCGGGCTCATTATTTCATGTACAAGCACAGGGCTCGAAAAAAGTGCTATCCAGTCATCCCAGACAGTAGATTTTCCTTTTTGGCAAGTAACATTTCATTCTCACTTGCCCAGTAGGCAAGGGTTAATGTACATCATCTACCAAATAAATCATTAAAAGAGCAGACTAAGATGTGTCCAGGGCAAGCACTTGTTCTTTCATGTTGTGCTTGAAAGTTCATACAGAAAATCACCTACTGTTCATAAATAGTTGCTGAGGTGTGAATCAACATTTAGACAGTCACAATTAATGCTTTTCCTCTGCTGTTTTGTTCTTTCTGCTGGGATTTTACTATGAATCACAAAAAGATATTACTTACTACCATTGCCAACCGTGAAGCATGAACGTTTTTTCAGGCATGTTTATTTTTCAAACGAGAAAGTTTCCCTGACAACTGTATCGACTGGACCAATGAAAATGTTTTATTTGGAGCATGAAACTATGATTGTTTGTCAAAGAAATGTAGCACGTTTTGGTCGCGTGTAGTGCAGGTTTGACTAAATTAACGACATTATTCAGGGTTTTGGAAGCTTGGTGTCACTTAGCCTGAATTTCAGCAGCCTCCTCCTCTCGCTAAGTCCTCGGGAGAGAGGTGTCTGAAGGCACTGGGCGATAATGCTGTCCGGTGATGTCACTACCCGAAAACCTGGTAGTGGTTCTGATTGGTTGCTGTGTTAATTTATTCGTCCAATGCAAATAATTTGAATAATTTGATTGCCAAACTTCGCGCATTCACTGAAGATGGCAGAAGAAAATCGCGAGCTAATGCGTAAATTTTGCATACGGTCGATAAGGAGGCGGACATGATTGATGTCCACCCAAACTTAACGGTTTTGTCTAGACTTGGTCGCGCGTGAAATTTCATAAATTACCACATTTCACTTGTGACGTCACCGGAGAGCATTATCGCTTATTGCTTTCAAGCGTCTCTCTCCAGAGACCTAGCGAGAGAAGGAGGGGGCTGAAATTCAGGCTAGGTGTCACTGCAATTTCAGAAAGATGGAGGTGCTAGAAGTAAACAAATTTGGACAAACCTATCGCACTGGAACACAGGCGGCTCAAGCTATCGTTGCGAGGAGTTACTTTTTTTGTTCAACCTTTATGCGAACATCCAGCATGTGAAACGTGACATAGTTAGGTACCGCCGTCATCTGCTATTGCATAACGACGGAGTTTCATTACGTGAAACGTGGCTTAGCGTATGGAGGTGTTATGTACGGAGAAAAAGGTTGAGACATTTTAGTGGAAATTTTGATATTCTTGCAACAAAAATAACTGACCTCAATTCCAACACCTCCATAGGCTGAGAGGCGATGTTTCACGTCATGTTTCACAAAACGTGCTACATTTCTTTGACAAACATTCATAGTTTCCTGCCCAAACGAAACATTTTCATTGGTCCAGTCGATTTAGTTGTCTGGGAAACTGTCTCGTTTGAAAAATAAATGTGCACACAAAAAAAAACACGCTTCACGGTTGAATGCAAATGGTAGTATGAGGGATCACATCTTTTTAGGGAGTTGTCTATGATCTGGAGCATTAAAAAATTTCTTGTTTTTACCCGATGTGATCACCAGATATGTTGAAACTAAAATACTCCTTCATTTCTAAACACCAAACATCATTAAATAGGCAATTGCAAAAACGCAAGAAGACTGGGAAAGAGTATGGTTTTCCGTTTTGTTTGAAAAACTTGAGATACTCAAATGAAAGATCAACTAAATTTGAGAGTCTTTACAAAGAATAGAAGTATTTAGAGAAAGAAAATGGCAAATGGTAGCTTTTCAAATATCACCTAAAATAGAGAGTTTGTATGGATTGGGTAGACAAGCCACAAAATTATAAGGATTTGTATGGAATTTTGTAACTTTTGCGAGGCTCCCATTTGAACATTTTCTGCTGAAACTCTTAAACTTGGCTGGGCAGCTTTTCATTCAGTGACATTTCAGTCTAAATGTTTCGATTTTCATCTAATTCATATAAGAAACTTGTCCCAGTCGTTTCACGTTTCTGCAATTGGGTATGGTCTTCTTACTAAAAGTCTTGGTTACAAAGATTCTCATGAATCACAACAGTATGAAGTGGAATTCGATCACCCTTATCTGGACAATGACATCTGAAGTAAAGATTGAAGAAACAACGTTAGTAGAGTTACCTGTAAGAAATCTGCAATAAAATGGGGGGGCACAGAGAAATGCCATAATGGTAAAAAGAATTACTGCACGTCCATGCAAACATTGCTACTGATAACTAAATTGTACACTGGTGCATTGCAATCAACAATCTTAAAACTTTAAAGTATATCATCTTTGCAAAACACAAGGTTGTCACTTGAGATCTAGACTGCAATAGACCCTTTGCAAAAATGTCTGCCTCATTATTCTTCTTTAGTTCTTATTTAAAATAGCCTCACTAACCTCCTTTCCAAGACAAAAATTGTAAAGAATTTGTTATCCCAAACGAGGTTAGTAAGGCTATTTTGAATACGAACAGAAGAATAATGTAAAGTAGCCATTTTTGCATAGGGTCTATGTTTCAACCATTTATTGTCAGTCTTAATCAAATGAGCTCTTCAACTGATAAAGGTTGATGTACTTGCCAGGTTGTACTCTAAGAAAAATTCTAGGGAGCCCTTCAGACACCCAACCTTGTAGGCTAGGGTGCCCAAAAGTCAAGCTCGGTAGCCCAGGAAAAAAAAATCAAAAATTAATTAATTGATTAAAATTAAAATTATGTAATAACATTTATTTATTAAAACCATTTTGAAATTATTGGTTATCCTTGCAATCTGATTGACTCTCAGGGGTGTGATTTATTCACGAATCGCACTATTTTTTTTGCTCTAAATCGCATCTTTTTCCCAGCCAATGAGAATGGGACAGTAAAACAAAACAACCGATCAGATTTAAAGGTTAGTTTAATTTAAACAATAAAATTTTAGGAAAATTACTGACAAAAAGCCACTGTCTTGCGAATTTTGCAACTACAGGTCAAAACTTTGTTGTTGTCTTTTCTTTTTCAAAACAACTGGCGAATTTAATTAATTACTGTTTCTGAATAATGATAATGACCTCCCTCAGGCTGAAGACCTTCCTTACAAGAAATTTCCAACATTCAGTGTCCATTTTGATGAATATTTTCGCGTTCTTTCTTCAAGATATCTGCTCAAGATCCGTATGATACTGAGTCCAGCGAAACATAAACAAACGAAAACCACGCAACAAATTCATAGCCATCTCAAGAAGGTACATGTTTCCAGGTTTGCGGTAGTTTCAAACGAAGCAATACAAGAGCTCAACTCTGTCGCTGTGAATAATATTGCTTAAAGGGGTTCAGTCACGGCATCTTGAGTTTTTTTGAATATCGAAAAAATAACCGTTAAATTGAAGGAAACCTAAAAATTACACTTTATAAAGATAGAAAAACATCAAAGAGATAATAATAAACCATAAAGGAACAAGGATGGTTAAGGATGGAGAAGATTGACACAGATTGCAAACAACGAATTTGAAAAGTTTAGCTAAGCTTTTCAAATGTGACTGAGCCCCTTTAACATACATAGTCTTTTGACGGATTTCGACCCGCTCCACAGAACAGTGAATGAACACCATCTTGAAAAATATATCTTGAAACAAATTAATGGCACCGCACCAACTATACAAGGTCGCGAGCATAAAGTTCTACGCCGAGGTCACAAAAAGAAACAGAGATACTAACGAGCTTGAATCCCTTAAAATCATGCAGAGTGCCATTGAATGGCATTTAAAAGAGAAAACCATCTACAGCTGGGCATTGTGCAGTCGAGGGAGTTTCACAACTCAAAAGAAAATTATCCATTGCAGAATTACACCGGCTGCACCCTTCAAATTCCTTCTCTAAAGAAACAAGAAGTCTCAGCCTCAACCACAGAAGAAAGGCAGGTCTTGCATCATTGATTCAGGCGACGAAAATAGAACTTTGATGTTTGACAGAGTCATTATTTTCGTTCTCACTTCAGAATTGCTTGTTTGTTTGCTATGCTTGAATGAGTTTTTGTCACATGACATCGTTTTGTATACTAAATAGGATGTCAAATCGTTTCCAGTTCCGCTATTTCTAACAAACCGGCTTGGCTTGGACATAGTACAATACATCAAAATCTAAAATTTAAGGCCATAAAATTGTGCGATTTCAAAATTGATTTAATAAAGTGGTAATTGAACTGAGTGGAGTGCAATTTTGAAATCACGCGTAAGATTTCAGACCAAATTGCACTTCACTCAGTTCAATTACCACTATTAATTAACATATGGTAACTGATTGACCTTAAATATAAGTTTCTTGCATTGGTTCTAAGGCATTATTTTATCCTATTTACAGATGCCAAAGATAAATGGCTCACATGTAATTTTGTTGTCAAAAGTCCACCAAAGAGACTCAATTTAAACAATTTTTTGAGTTACAATGGTTGAGATAATGTATGACGTAGAAAAATTAAGTTTTTCCCTCTTTTCCCTCTATGCTTCTGATAATTTAGTTCACATTCACCTTCAATTAAGGGCTTTTCAAGCACATTGTATAAACCACAAGAACTTAGAAAACTTTTTATTGATGCTACACAAAGCATACAAGGAAATTGCCATCTGTATAACTGCAGGCCAATGTTAAATATACGCATTGAATCGAGCCATCAAACAACCAATGCTTTGACTTCAAAGATGGATTTAAACATTCTGAATTGAGCCACTTTGCCTTGTAAACTTCAATACAACAAAAGAAATCAAAACGAGAAGGGCAAAATATTGTACAAAGATCACTTTTTAGTGTTCTTTACCCATAGAATAAATCTTTTTTGACCAATGACCACAAATATGTACATCAACCACATAGGACATTCAGAGTACATGTATGTCAACATCTCAATGATCATGAAAGAAAGATACAAGGCTTACATGTATTAGCAAAGGAAACATATTTTAGTACATTCATGGAAAGAAAAAAATACATTGATTCTAACAGCTATAAAATGGCCACAACACACTGAGAGAGTCCTTGCTTTGTTACCTCACCTTCTTTGTTTCCGTTGGTGAAGAAAAATCACCAACATAATGATAGGCACCATCACAACAACCACAAATGCAAAGGTCACTGAAAGTGCCACAATCAATGTGGTAGATAAACGAACAGGCTTGTCATGTTGGAAGTGTTCCTCGCCCACATCCTGATCTGTTTGTGCTGCTACAACTGGTTCTTCAGATGATACGGACAATGGAACTTTAACTGTAGTGGTACGATGTGGTTCCTTCATCTCATCAACAGTATCGAGAGCATTGTTTACGGTTTTTGTAGTGGCTTTTGTTGCACCACTGCGAAGAGTAGGGACTGCACGTAAAGAACACAAACACTGTCAAGACGGATAATCAGTTGATCTACATGTACATCATGAACGCATTAGTTAAATAATTCTAAGAAAGTGAATGGACTTGAATGTTATTTCAAAGGTATATTATGCGAGATAGACAGGATAGAAGGTGCGAAAATATTGTAAACACGCGTCATGCGCTACCAATTATCTTATTACTCTATGACTTCTACATATCTTTGCCTTCGAGTCTGTCCTTCAGAGCTCGTTCAAATTCTTTAGTAGCTTCTACCTCCTGGTATTTGGTTGTCTTTTTTTAGTTGGCCAGAGGCTGGGCGGCTGGGTGCTCGGCAAAAGACTAGCAAATAAATCAGCTTGGTCGTCGTCGAGTGAAGTCCTACTGCATGTCTTAAGTGATATAATAAATTTCAGAGTCCTCTGAGTCACCATTCATTTCGTAATCCGACGAAGTAGAAGACATTGTTACTAAGAACAGAAATCTGTTGACTGTGAGTCCCAGCGAAAAACTTGTGCGGCGAAATCGCTACTGCGTCGTAGAAAATAGAAGACCTGACTGGGACAGCTGAAGCATTCGTTCTCGATTTGACGTCACAGCGTACACTCTCCCCAGATTCCCCATGCGCGGTCGCGAACCATTGAAACTCACTTTTGACGGGGCATAAAAATTCAAGGATTTAACCAATTAAAATTTTTTTTTTGCCACATTACTCCACAAAATAAGCCTTATTATTTTAGCGAAAAAAAAAAATTTTGGTGTTAGGTGCACTTTAACCAAAATGCTCACACAAAAAAGTTTTAGTCAGTGTCAACAAATTGTTAATTCTTAATAAGGAAAAAATTTCTCCATTGTCATATAACAACTTCTTTACTGACCAAGCTTGCTCAGTCAAGATGGCTGGATATTAGCTTTGTTCCTTTTTCCTGCATGTTTATGAACCTGGACTGCATCTGGGTCCATGAACATGCAAAAAAAAAAGAACTTTAACAATATCCTGCAAACTTGGCCTAACTCTTGGTCAACAACCCATTACCTGTACGTAGATTAAACAGCGCTGCTCAGAAGAAACCTAACTGGGAACATGAATTCGAACGAATATCAAACAGATACCGAACGGTAACAGATCCCAAAAAAGGAAAAAAGCATTCTCTAGAACGCAAACTATAAGAGAACGAATTCTTCAGAACACATACTAGTAAGTTATGCTATCAGAGTGCTAACCAGGGATTTGAAAACGATACCATTTTAAATGCACGTTTGTCCAATTTTTCTTCGGCCCAACGATCTTGAGAAAATGACAGAACGAATCATCTCATGTCATTTTTTAGTTCTTTTTACACACACTAAGCAAGCACCTTCCCTGCGTTTTCTTGTCCATTTCAAGTTCGTAGCAGCCATTTTGTTATTGTCAACAAGCCCAAGTTATGTCCAAATCAGGAAATGGATGACGAGTCGAGTTAGACAGGGATTGAACGGTTTCTGCATGAAAAGAATCAAAACAAAACCTTGATGTTTTGGTGGACCTTTATTACGGTGTTGTTCACCAAATTTACAGAAGGATCGGTGAGGATAATGTTCAATCTTCACTTAGCATTCGCCGGTTAAAATAACATCACGAAAAATATCACAAAATGTTGAGTGTTGCACTCAAGTTCCAAGAACGCTTACTGATGGAACACTGAAAGAATGGGAACAGAACAGAACAGGACGGATAGAAAACGGACATGGAACGGGTACGGAACGGATGCTGAATGGATAAAGAACAGGATCAGGAAGGCATGTGGAACCCCAACAGAACATGTTCTGTCAATCGTTCCCTGTAAGGTTTCTTCTGATTGGTACTGTGCAGCAGAGATCAGGAAACTTCTATAGACTGTCAAAAACATTCTCTCAACTATATTTTAGTTTTAAAATCTCATCTTCACAAATACCTGACTCTTTGGACGCAGTTGTACTTTCTTCACTTAGAGTAGGGGTAACATGTGAACTTGATGTAACAGTGCTTTGAAGTGTCTGAACTGTCGTACTAGGAACAGTAACAGTTGGTGTAGTAACAACAGGTGTTTCAGGATTTGTATCCATTGTCACTGAAAGTAATACAGATTATTTTAAAATCACACTATGAATGCAGTATACACTGTAGTTTCAACGGAGAGGTGGAGGGCAGCTCAAAGTTGAGTACATGTACTGGAAGTGTATTGATCATAAAGTATAACATTTGAAAACAAAAATGAAAATATAAATCTCAGTAGTTTAATTACAGTTCCTTTCTCTTCTTTTTCTGTTACAGTAACTCTTATTACATGTACATCAACTTCAACAAACTCTTGGTTCTGAAGAGGTAAATGTTGAGTGTGTTTACTCACTTTCAAGAGCTCAGGATCCATCCACATTTTTGTAATTTCTTGTTGCCATCTGATTCCAGATGCAAACATTCAAAGCGTTTTGTAGTTCATTTTTGAAGTTTTTTGTGTTATCGCTGTAACAAAAGTTTTGGGGTGTTTGTCCAAATAATTACAAAAAGACAAAACAAACTTGTACAAGTCTGTGGTGAAAGAAAAATTATGAGTCTGAAGGTTCCTCACAATGACATCCTGGCTGCACAGCACTTACGCTAAATTGATTTAAAGGTTAGTTTTCCCAGTCACCCAAATGTAAAAGGTAGGCGGTGGGAAGCACCTGGGCACTTCTTGAGCACAGCCGGCCCAATGGTATTAGTATTTGTGTTAGACAACAAGAAAATGGGGTTCACTCCATTTTTCCCTGGGGCACTAAAGATTCAAAGAAATTGGAGTAATTTTAACCAAAAGTAGAAGTTCACAAGCTACATGTGTGACTTACAGTTAGTGCAACCATATAGTTCCATTCGCATACACACTCTGATGTTCCAGGTTACAGGGTAGATTCTTAAATATCTGATAGATATCACAGGATTGAAGGTATTCTTGACAACTGTTTGGGCATCGGAATTGCCTGTCCAAACCTACAACAAAAATTAAAAACAAACTATACAGCGTTCAAGCTAAAACACTCAATTTTAAGATTGAAATAATCAGAAAGAGGCAACATATGAAATAAATTTGAAATAATTAGGCAAAAAACATGTCATGCAATATAAGTTTCGTATGTTAGTTTAAGTGCACCTAACACCAATTTTTTTTTCCACTAAAATAATAAAGCTTATTTTGTGGAGTAATTTGGTACAAAAATATTTTGATTTGGTTAAATCCTCGCATTTTTATGCCCCATCAAAACAGAGTATCTAATGGTTTGCGGGCGTGCATGGGAAATATGGGGAGAGTTTAGCTATGACATCAAATCCAGAACAAACGCTTTGGACGTCCCATACATACGTACATACAACTTTATCCCAGTCCCAGTCCCAGTCAGATATTCTATTTTGCACGAGTGCAGGAGCTATTTTATGGCACAAGTTTTTCACTGGGACTCCACGGTCAACAGCTTTCTGTTTTTAGTAACAATGTCTTCTACTTCGTCGGATTCCGAAATGAATTGTAAAAATTTGAGGATTTAACCAAATCAAAAAATTTTTGCGCCAAACTACTCCACAAAATAAGCTTATTATTTTAGCGAAAAAAATTTTTGGTGTTAGGTGCACTTTAATTTTTATTATCAAGTAATATTAAAATGAAGCCTGAGCCCCAAGTGACTTATAAAAAGGTAACTCAGAGCTACAGAGACCGAAAATAACTTTCACTTGGCCAAGGGTGAAAATATGCACAGATAAAGATCTATGCATATTTTCACCCTTGGCCAAGTGACACTGAGGGTTCCAAAAGTGTACAGTTCAAAGGAAATTCAAACTCAAGGAAAACTGTTCCAGGCTTCGAGGACTGTCTTCCTACAATACATGTACATCTATGTACAGTTGGATTTCTTCATATGGATCTGTAAAATTTGTTCTTGTTTTTGCATTATTTGCACCACAATATTGCGTTTGAAACTGGATATGAAATTAATGAAATAAAAAAACTGATAAAATAGTGTTCTTCTTTATGTGGTTGGCTCTGTCTGCTGTCGCAGCATTTACTGCTAACAAATACATGTACTAAGGTAGAGGTACATGTACACACAACCAGAACATACAAGGGAAGGATTGTGAAAAAAAAAACTAAAATATAAGGTCCTGGTAAATGTAAATGGCCTTAATAAGCAGACTTAACAATGTGCATACATGTACATGTACGAGAGTGACACCAGCACAGCCTCGTTGAAACTAGAATATTAATCAATAAATATAATACTGACCTTTTCCAAAAACTTCCATGTGATTCTTTCCTTGCTGTAGGCCACTTTATACTGTTTCACATAATAAGCATTTATGCCCCTGAATCCTTGAGTTGCAATACCACTGATATTCATTTGTTGATTGAAGTCTATTTCAATGAACGTGCTGCCAAAATTCCTTCTGGATGGTGCACACCAAGCTAAGGAATTGTTCAAACGTGCAAACTCAGCTTTCATATCAGAGGTTTTTCCATATGCTATGTTAAGGTGCCCAGAGTGTGATGAAGACGACAGTTGAGAGTTTAAAATTCTTCCATCTTGCAAACCCAGAGGTCTGTTGCATTCTGTGAGAAAGAAAGGATAAAAGATTTGTTTGTTCCTGAAGAAATCTTAATCACTGTAAAACTGCAGTTAAAACATGTACATTTACATGCAAATGATATTCAACAGACTCTCTGCAAGACCACATCACATGACCATGTGAAATAACAAAATGGTCATGAGATGAAGCTACTGATATGCTACATGTATGGTTATTTATCTAAAGGTTTAAATAATTATCCAGACTTGAAAGGGAAAACCCTGAATGGCAAGCTTGTTTGCCTGTACACATGTCATTTACAATTTTCAAACTATCAAACTGTCCTGAAATCTTGCACTACAATGCCAGTGGCGTCAACATCACAGTCATAGTAATTTTTTTTGGACATTTCTGTCCAAGGGGGAATGTGCAATGAGCTTAACCCTATGTGAAGCACAAACTCATGAAACAAGGCCAGACCTCAACACCAGGAACTACATGCCTTACTCTTTTCGATAAGTGTGCAGGTTCTTCAACATCCCCTGTTGACCATGTGACACTGAAGATTCAACCATTTGCAGATAAAATTACAAAGGCAGCACATTCTCCTCAGTTATTTTAAGACATCGAGTGTTGGTCCGGTCTAAATATTCCAGTCAAAATTATTCTACCACAACCATTTTTTACATGTTTGACAAGGTTATGTGACTGAACAAGCAAAGGTCCTAGTTGAAACCGTGTCTATTTTTAGGTGTTATCCTGATAATTGTGAAAGAAGGAATGGCCTTCGTATCATTTAACACAATGCTATACATGTTTGTGTACATGTAATAAAAAATATCAAATATTTAAATTTAAACTACCGGTACTCCATCTGTTTTTAATTTTTATTTCTTTAGGGAACCAACATTCATTTGTAGGGTATTGGCAAAACTTCTCTTTTAATCATACACTGTCATTAAAATAATCTTTCGGTTAGATAAACAAATGTACAGAGGTTTCATTATTCAAGTGCTCACAAGGCCGAAGGGTAACCAGTTTGAGCAGCTTGCCATGGCGTCAAATTCATGTATAAACAAATACATGTATTTTTGACTTATGGCCAACTCCCTCCACGAGATATACACTTGCAGGTAATCATGCTTGTACTCATAATCTTGGACTGGACTTGAATGTACATGTAATGCATATTGTAAGCTAAATCAAACAATGGAAGACAAAACCAAGCTAACTTATTTTGGGAAAATATTTTCCTCTGCTAAGCATGCTTCAAAAAGAAGAAAAAGAATCCCAACAAGACATTCACATGCTGGCTGCCATAAAAATGTGATTAACCCACCATTTCATGGGTGCAATGCTTATGAGACAGTCCATTTCTTATCTGCACCCTCCCTGTGGAGGGCAACGTCTGACACAGGGCCTGTCGGAATATTTTCAAAGAAAGCCGACAATTTTTAACCCCTTGGATGCAAACTTCACGTCAAAGATTCCGACCACAAAAAAACTAGGGTGTCAGAATCCATCCTTCCTTCACTAGACGCAGAAAATTTTTGGAATGGCCCAGTTTTATAATGTAAGAAAACATTAAGGCAAGTTGTTAACTTTTCTGACCTTGTTAGTTCCAAAATTAATCCAAGACTTTGTTTTCCGGTACGAACTCAACCAGAGTCAAGCTGAGTTCTCATTCAGATATAACTCCGTTACTGGTCACGACCTACGTTCCTGCGACCAGGGCCTCCTTAAGATCCCCAGAACTAATTTTAAGACTTTTGGTGATCGCGCTTTTGCCCGCTCCGGCCCATTTCTATGGAACAAACTGCCGTGTGAAATTCGAGACAGCCAGAGTGTAGTCATTTTTAAGTCCAAGCTTAAGACATATCTGTTCAAGCTGGCTTACAATTTGTTGTAACATTTTAAATAGTTTTAACATTTTAATATTTTTAAATTTAATCGTTTAATATTTTTGATATTCTTATATAATAGTTTGTAAAGCGCTTTAGAATATTTTTATAATTTTAGCGCTTTAGAAATGTAAATTATTATTACAATTATTATTATAATGAAATTAACCAGTCCACCCCGAAGAAATAATCCTTTACTTTATTAACTTCCAAATACTCAAAGAACCAACAAGCAGCTCAATCAAAAATAACTTTCGTATCCAAGGATGCATAACATTTTGCCTCCAGGGGTGCATTAAAACCTATATTGACAATGTTTACACTTACTAATTAGCATTTGAATGTATTTTCCAATCATTGACGTCTATACTGTTACACAGTCCAATACACACGCACGGAAAACCCAAAGATTGCACATTGCACGAAAAGTTACTTGATCGGACGGTACTTTTTTCCGAGCCCTGATTGTTTCTAGGAATAAATTTAAAGAATGCTATTAAATCATTTGAAATAGTGCAGGCCCAGCGTACGACAGACGGGAGCGGTTTGCCCTCTGTCTTGAAGGACAGAGAGCAAAGCGCTCCCATCTGTCGCACGCTGGGCCTACTCTATTTCAAATGATTTACTAGCATTCTTTAAATTTATTCCTAGAAACAATCAGGGCTCGGAAAAAAGTACCGTCCGGTCAAGTAACTTTTCATTCTTACTTGCCTGATGAGCAACGGATCAGGCAAGTCGTCCGACATTTAAATAAAAAAACAGTGAACCAAGACTTGCCCAGGGCAAGAAACATTTTTCGAAGGGCAAGCTGGAATTCAAGATTTTTTCGTGCCGTGGCAAATCGGTCTTTGTTTTCGTAACACCCGCAAATCAACTCTCATTCCAAAAGAATTTTCCAAAAAATTAAACAAGATAAACAACTAGTTCTGAAGCACTATACTACGTACAAAACTTGCACGACAAAGAACTCACATAAATGAGCTAGACCAAAGGAAACCTGCATCCTATAGATCTCTAGATATCTATAACTATAAGGCTTAAATGTTAGTTTCTCTTCGACACTCGCATTACAGGGGCCATATCAATCGATATCGAGACAACAATATAAGCTTAATATCACTGCTCCCGTTCAAAATAATCCACAAAAACATGGCTTATAAACAACTGTATAGTCACACGAATTCTAGGAGTACTAAAAATGTATGTATGTAATTCATCGCTAAAATAACCGTGGACAGGCGAATAACAGTGTTGGCCCTGCTTCAAATAGTTTACTTTTTTCATTTAACGAAACTTTATTTGTTCTGCGAGAAGAGGAATGATACCGTGAAATTAACATGATAATCGTGAAAATTATTGACCTTTTTTATTTCTCACTTGTAGCTTCTAACTTACCTTTCAAAGCACTTGATACTAGCCAGCTATTTGAAGAGAAACAGAAAAGAAGAAGACTGAATAACAACATGTCCACGTTCTCCTTAGACCGATCGACAAGTGAGCACGCGTGGTCTGGATCACGTCAAGCGGGTATTTCATTTGTTAACTGTACGCGGTTACCAAGCATATTTGTCTTGACACGAGATTTAAGAACTGGGACCGAGGTTGATAAAACGTGACCACATGAAAAACCTCGTGAATTACTTATACTCAACACTGACGCGCTCTGTTTATCCAGACAGTCGAAATATCTTTAAACCGACAGGAGTTTCAAGAGCTTTTCTTAAACCAGATATATAAAAACTTAACAAAGAGTGGATTCCAATCGTAAAATCCCTTTATGGTAGCAGAAGAATCTCGTGAGTGACACAATCTTTTTCCCGGGGGAGGTACTCCCGCGAATTTTGGATAGGGGTCTGCCGCGAAGGTTCTTAAACCCTAACCCTATTTAAGGACTAAGAAAGCGAAAATTCATACCCTTTTTAAGGCCCAAACACGAAAAATGACACCCTATTCAAGCCTATTAAACCTCTGTTGCAAAATCATTTTATTAATACTTAAAAGATACATCAAGTTTAAACAAAAACATTCGTAAAGACGGGCGTTTTCACACTCCAGTATTAGATAATACAATTTACCTACCCTATCTAAGGACTACACCAGGAACACAGTTACAAAAGGGCCAATAATGATACCCTATTTAAGGACCGAGAACCTCAAAAACCATTCCCTATTCCGCGGCTCGTACCTATATAGCCCATATATGGGAGTAGCCCCCCGGGATCTTTTTCCACGAGGGTTGCACTGTTCCAATAAACTCTGCGTTCCTACTAATACAGGAAATCCCGTGACTAACGTACCTTGTTTTCCAGGAGAATTTCTTCAAGGCAAACACCACGTTTATTGTAGTGCAGATTTATCTTGTGACTTACTCATCTCTCAGTGTTGTTTTCCACGAGACAGACTTTCTGACTCAAATAACTTTATGCTAAGTTATCTTGTGACTAACTTTTTTGGCTTTTCAGTAAGATCTTGTTTGATCATATTAACACTACGATTGACTAGAGGAGAAAATCTGGGGGATTACTCGCTTTCCTACGCAACTTCCCTCGAGTCGTATCGCAGGTAAGAAGTTTTTCACTTTATCAGTTTCGTTTATACATCGGTACATCGCAGTGATCACACCCGTTCTCCTCTATGGGACTCTCGAGGGAGACTAGCTTATAAAAACGAGGTGTGCTCGTTGAACAGTGACCTTTGCGCGTGTAAGAGTTGTTAGGGACCTTCAGATTGGACTACGAGTACGAGATTGAGTACGAGTGCGAGTTTCGAATTTCAAAGCAGTGACGTTTCTAGAGTCCTTGCTCTACATGTTGGTGTTTAGGCAGAGAGGGAAGCTCATGGGATGAGATGGGTCTGTGTTGTGATAATGTGGAGCCTGCAAACTAGAATTGAAAAGTCGTTCTCGTACTCGTACTCAAATCTGAAGTCCCCTATTGATACCGCCTAGGGTGTAAAACATCTAAACTTTGCTCATGTTTTTTATCGATTTCTTTCAGGTTAGTGAGCCGCGGGTTAAAATAAAAATGCATGACAGGAATTTAGTTGCTAGCCTAGTGTTTTACTTATGGGAACATGATAGTGACAGCTACTTCAGTTTACAAAATGATTGATGCATGCACGCTGAGTGGAAATAAGAGCCGTGCCTACAGTACTAGATTGTAGAATACCTTTGGCCATCAAAGATTATAACTGTGGAAATCATCTGGGAGGGGAGGGGATATTAAACTTCAATTTTGCGCAGTGAGTTCAAAGGTCACAGTGATTGCTATCAAAAGTGTACGTCAAAAATTCAGCGGGTCAGAGGCTTCATCAGTTGATCAGCTGGAGAATACTCTCACCGTACACGGATTTTTAATTTATCGGCATTTCTTTTCAATTATAAACTAAGTTTAATTATGACTTGCAATCATTAGCCCTAGCACTCGTTGAGACCTGTGATAACCCTTTTTTCGGGTCGCTTTAGTTGTTATCCTTGTTACAACAATCAGAGGGAAACACGCTTGCTGCCACGGAGTTTATCAGACTCCTAGAGGCTTCGAGATCTATTACAGCAAATCAATCCAATGGAACGAGAGAGAATACGCAGTCACTTGGCTCCAACAGTAGAGTTTAATCCAATAACATAACATAACCCAATGCAGAATAGTGCTATCCGGCGTCCCAACGCCGGGGGCGTAACCCAAGAACAATTTACAAAACACCTGTATATATGCTAGACTCTAAACCAATGATCTAATATTTCGTTTAGTAATCGTAAAGCGCTATTGGCTGTCATTGAGCTTATCGTTGTCCTAGGCTATTCCGTCATAGGCAAGTCAGTTATTCTGCTCGTAAATATTAACCACTTACAACTTCAGGTAGTTCTCGCTACAAGGCGTTACAAGATAATACAGATAGACAGGTTGTTACCATGGTTATTGCACTTTCACTATCTGCTAACTGTTGGCTTTTTATGGTTACGAATATTGGCATATTCTCCCCTCACATTCCTCCAACCTTAGCTTGAAACTCTCCTGAGTCAAGCAACTTAATTATAACCAATGTCATAGGAACAAAAAAAAAAGATCGCCTGGTACCCGAATTAACATGTGGAACCAACCAACATCAGTAAAATCAACAATGTCTTAGCTTCTTTTCAAACTAATTTGTGGCGACTATCTTTTCAATTAACCTCATCTAATTTCTCCTTGCCACAAAAATCTGAAAAATGCGGACTCCTTTTGGTCCTTAAACTTGAACATGGGCCCTCCTGGCCGACTTACTAAACTGAATGTAACGGGATCACGTTACGACGAAACTCATTTACTTACTCAACTATAAATAACTTGGAACAATGCCACCAAAATTACACTAAGGTTAAATATGAAAGTTAAATCTTCACTTGTAGTATTTTAGAAAGACAAGACTGTTAATGTGATACTGAATTATCACTGGAACATGACAACGGACATGTTCACAGTTCATATTAGGCTCGCACAAATTAAGATCGATACCTCGGCCATCTTTTCCTATCGTTCAAAATAAGTTCTCAATCTGAATGACTACTTGGTTATCAAAACTTTTCGATGTTTTCCTTTGCCGTTTATCGTATTTTTGTAGTCAAGTCCTGGTATCTTAGGTCATCAACGTTTTACAATAGACTGTTCAGTTATTTCAGGCCACGTTCTTTCCTCTTCGAGGGCTCTCTGACTGCATAATCAGCATTATCCTTCAATTGAGCGCTCCAAGAGTGTGACGTTCCGTTTCTTCTCTGCCTGTCCTTTGTCCCTGGATAGTCAGTCACTGTAACTACGTTGAATTTCGACCAATTCGACAAATCCGGTTTTGTTTGTGTGTTTTTGTTCTTTTTTTGTTTTCACTTAATTGGGCGTCCTTTCGTCGCTCGAGACATCATCACTATCTCGGCCATGGAATTTGTCAATGCGTACATCTTTCATCAACATTTTTTGTGCTAGTTGTTTAGTGTTTGTTGATATGACTGTAACAGTTCACTTGCTACTTCCTCAGTTGTTTCTCGATTAAACATTTTTTTAACAGTTCTACTGCGAAAGCTGGTATCTGTTCTCAAAGTCTTGGAAGGCGAACGTACTGGGAGGTCGTCACTCACTTGGCCGTCAGAGTCGCTATTGTTTTCTCTACTGCCAATTTCTTCTGTACTTGAGCTTACTGTCTCAGTAAGTTCGTCCTCAAAGGCTACTCTCCGCGGGAAGTGTTCGTAAATATCTGCAGGTGAGTTAATTTTTGGTACCCGCAAACCACCCGTGTTGTAAAAGCAGTTTCTTCTAAATCCTTTTCTGTTCGTTCTTTTTCTTTTCCTTTTTCTAAAGTTTTATTACAAATTAACTCCTGCTTGCGATTTTCTTCCACTGTTGCTTCAATTTTCTCTGGTTCACTGTTCTGGGGTGGTGCTGACAAAATCCTACTAGCACCTTCGTCAATGCTAATATCATGCAACTGTTTCTAAATTTGTACAGTTCAATGTAGGACTCTCTTCTTCTTCTCCACTGCGAGAGTCGGGTGTGTCAACACTGTGATTTCTTTTACGCAATTCGGGGGCTATCTCACTTTCATCAAATGGCAAATCGCAACTCACACAAGCATCTGCCTTACTTCACGGGGTACTAGCGTACGAATACTGGTACAGATGCTTTTGGCTTCTCAAGTAATACGGCTTACTGTTCTTCTTGAAAAGCCTCAGTCTTCATGTACAAAATTAACGGACTTACTTGGACGATTCTTTATCAGTCGCTCCAAGGGGTTACATTCGTCGTTTTCTCTACTTGTCCCTAGAAAGCTTGCTGTAACTACACTGAAACTCCACCAATGTGATAACACTTTTTTTGGGTCGCTTTAGTTGTTATCCGCTTGTTACGACAATCAGAGGGAAACACGCTTGCTGCGACGGAGTTTATCAGACTCCTAGAGGCTTCGGGATCTATTACAGCAAATCAATCCAATGGAACGAGAGAGAATACGCAGTGACTTGGCTCCAACAGTAGAGTTTAATCCAATAACATAACATAACCCAATGCGGAATAGTGCTATCCGGCGTCCCACCGCTGGGGGCGTAACTCAAGAACAATTTACAAAACACCTGTATATATGCTAGACTCTAAACCAATGATCTAATATTTCGTTTAGTAATCGTAAAGCGCTATTGGCTGTCATTGAGCTTATCGTTGTTCTAGGCTATTCCGTCATAGGCAAGTCAATTATTCTGCTCGTAAATATTAACCACTTACAACTTCAGGTAGTTCTCGCTACAAGGCGTTACAAGATAATACAGATAGACAGGTTGTTACCATGGTTATTGCACTTTCACTATCTGCTAACTGTTGGCTTTTTATGGTTACGAATATTGGCATATTCTCCCCTCACAGACCGAGCTGAAGAAGTTTCCTGCTTAATTTTAATAAAAGTTGCCAGATTTCTAAGCTTTCAAGTAAATTAGTAGAGACTAGAGAGATTATTCGAGTATGCTGTATACTAGAAAAACTGATTGCCATAATTTCGTCAATTTGATTACCAATGCATGCACTTGTTTCTCTACTTCTCATAGTGTGACTCCAGCTACATGTGACTAGTACTTGCTGATAGTCAACAGAATTAGAAACAACCGAATCATCATCTCAGCAAGCATAAAACGTAAGCAAGAGAGAGGATGGATACTACAACATCACCAACGTCAAATACGACTCAGCCACCTAACAAAAATGAGTTGGTGCTCAGACTCCAGCTGAACGATCCCACATTCATAGCATATATTGTGGTGATGACCGTCATATTAGCCGTTGGTTTTGTGGGCAATGTTCTCACTATAGCTGTTTTACGATGTCGTGAACACAGAAATAAAAGCATCTCTCCCCTCATGATCAACCTAGCGGTCGCTGACATCTTCATCATCGTGTTTGGCTATCCAGTGGTTGTTGCTGCAAACCTTTCCTCTGGGCTTCAGCTGATTCATAGCACGTGTGTGTGGTCCGGCTTCATCAACGGAGCAGTAGGGATCGCATCCATTGCTAACTTGGCAATGATGAGCATTGTGATGTACTCCTCCTTTCAGAGTCTCAACTGCACGACAAAAATTCCCCGAACAAAAATGGTAGCAATGATCACCTTCACCTGGCTGTACGGAATAATCGCCATGTTTCCCCCGCTGGTGGGCTGGAACGAGTTCGTCCCAGGAGCTTCTGGGATCAGTTGTTGTCCCAATTGGGTGCCAGAAACAAAGACTGGAGTGGCTTACAACGCGCTGTTGGTATTTGTCGGCTTTGTTCTCCCGCTGAGTGTCATTATATTTTGTTACTTCCGAATTTATAGGTAGGTGATTCTTCTGGCTTAGGCGAGAGCTAGAGTTGTGCTTAACATAAAAGGTGACGGATAAGGTGCGGAAGGAGCTAAGGATCATTTTTCATCGGGGGAGGGGTGGGATTATCAGTTTTTTGGCCTAGAACCTTTCTCGTTTTCAAACTCTTAATGTATGCTGGTGTGTGAGTATTTGGAAAGAGAGAAGAGAATGAGTATATTTCTTCGGTGGGTTGGAAGAGGGGAGCGTACCTTTAAGAACTGATCGTAACTCTTTTTTTAATTCCTTGCAGCTTCATTCTTACACAGCAGCCCTTATCACAAAATGCCTCAATTCGGACCACTAGGCGAAAACACCAAATCAAGCTCGTGCGCATGATTGCCATGGCGATTGCCGCTTTCGTCTTGAGCTGGTCCCCATACTGTTTTGTGAGCATCATCGCCACCATCCGGGGTACCAATACGCTGACTCCTGGCGAGGCAGAAATCCCGGATTTGCTTGCCAAGGCTTCAGTCATCTACAACCCCATCGTGTACACTGCAATGAATGACAAGTTCCGTGCATCTTTACCACGTGTTATCCCTTGTTTTCGATACTGCTCAAGGGATTATCGCTCCTCCGTAATCAGCCGCTCAAATTCAAGGTCTCATGAATATGAAGCAAATACTGCCGAGCGGAAAAGGCATTCCCAATTTAAACCACACCCACATGATGAAGAGATTTGTTGAAAGGCCAAAAAGTTAATTTCAAGAGTTGTTTCTTTTGAGAACCATTTTGTAATCCTTTTCACTTTAGCAGTGTATAGGTTACGTTGTAGGTGTTCCACTGTAGTGCTGACTGGGTGGAAATTTTATCCTCTGCAGTACTTAGATAGTAGGGAGTTTTAGCAAACCACGACGGCTACGGCAACGAGAGCTTCACCAAACAAAAGGTTTAATGAGCAAAACAATAGCTGTGCACGTGCGTTTTGAATCTTGGTACATTTCTTTGCCGTCCTCTACAAATTAACGACGTGAAATGACCAAGTGCTACGTAGTTTGGAGAGAGCGAACCGCAATGGCTAATTTTTCGTATCTTCTTTTCGAATTAAATGCTGTCGGTGCATGTTTAGCCTGAGCTAGTTTTTAGACCGACAGACCTACTGAACAGATTTAAACAGCTTCGACATTTATAAGATAAATATAAATACTTTTTTTGCAAGCCTTCGTGCCCGCCGTCGCCGTCTTCATTGCTAAAACTCCCTATTAATTAGAGTGCGCAGAAAGACATAAAAACAGAGTTTCCAAGCAAGAGATCTCTGATTTCACCTCAGTTTATTCGATGGCTCCTGGCTGAACTGAAAAAAGAGTTTTATCCTTTTTTATGTTTGGTTTGAGCGACGGTACACTTCATGTATGAAGCTAACCCCCGGCTATACCTCCCAACATAGATCCGGCTGTACCAAACATGGCTCATTGAGATCGACTTATCACCGGTCAGATACTTTCACCGGTCAGGCTCCCATGAGCAGACAGTCGAGCCTAGCTCTTTACACGGACAGCCTTCAAAACGGATCATCCCAGCTTAAATAATTAATTTTCAGAAAAGAGAACAATGCAGTCGATTAATCTGAGCGCATAAGCTGGGACTCGGTCAGATTTAACTAGCAACAACGTTGTGAAGTCTCGACGTTAACTCGTGAGGAAGTCAGTTTTTTGATTGCCCAATGAAACACGTTCAGCAGAGCTTTATATATAACGCCAGAAATTCAGTGAAGTAAGAGCAAGACTAGAAAGAGATCTACATTTTTTAGTTTTTTAACTGTATATAATATAATCTTCTTCTGGAATAAATAAAGTATGTATGTGTATGTGTATGATCAGGGAGTGTAAATTAAAATGAGTGAAAAGAATTCGCAATACAATCTCAGTTTACCCAGGGAAATGAGGGGCTGGTTGTGGTTTGCAAACAGCTGTGAAAACTTAGCAGATTTGTTTACCGATGCCATTTGAAAAAAAATAAATCTTTTTCCACTGTGATATATTACTGTAACAATCCTTGTTTATGAATAGAGTCTGAGGAATTCGTGAACGGATAAAAGTGAATTGTTTCTGTGTTTTCCTGTTATCTGTGTTGTTTAGTCACCAACCAATCAGTTTACTTTTCTTGCCTGCTGCGGTCTCAAACCCAATTGCTACTGAGGCTCGCAACTGCAGATACAAATATTTACCTCAGTGGAGATATGTAAATCCAAACCCAACTAAAAACAACTTGTCAGTGACACCGGAGAACAAAGGTTTTTACAGAAAATAACTGATTCAGATTACTTTTACTTCAGCAAAATATAACACACTTCATAATTAGTACAGTCGAAAGAAGGGTGTGTCCGCCTAACCCTCTTAACAGTACAATTGAAGCTTTGATTTTGCTCAGAGTCGATCAGAGATTTCTTATGCATGGTGGTGCTTTAAGAGGGTGTCATCTTTTCAACAAAATAGTCAGTCATCTTAAAAATCCGTGAATATCCGCCCAAAATATTCTCAACACATAAAATCTGACTAAAACTTCACAAAGTTCTGAATGATAGCCGGATTGCTCAAACTCTCTGCGAAAAGCTGAAATATATTCTCAGTTTTGCCAGCCGAGGTCATTCCCAGAACCCATTGAGGGTGCTCAAATCAAGGTACCAGTCTACTTTTCTATTTTGTTTTTAAACTACGTACGTGAAAACAAAGATATCATTCGGTGATGAAAATAAGTTAAATTCCGGGCGTCACTTTTGAAGTATATATCGCACCCAAATCAGTTTGCATCAAAAACCCGCCGCTTGGCTTAAGGCCGAAAGTTATGCATGTACTAATATCCTAGTTATGCTTTTACAAACCACGCAAACATATGTTATCCGGTAAAAAATAGATTGAAGTGTAAGTGTCACTTTTTAAAATATTGCACTCAAATTTATATTTGCACAGTAACTCAAACCCTTGCCTCAAGGCCGCGTCGTACGCACGTGGTGATACCTGATTGGTCCGTGAAGTTCTTTTAATAAAACACAATTCCTGCTTGAGGAGGCTCATTATATTAGCTCCATAATTTTATTTGTGGTTGTTTGTTTTCTTTGACTATATATTGTTCTTTCACTCAAAGACTTCGTCATGATAAAGTCATGCATGATTACTATCCGAGCTACCAAATTTCAGAGGAAACCTCTCTAAGGAAGTTGAGAGATTCGAGCGTCGAAACTAACAAATACGAAGACGTTAAGGATATTGTACAAGACACTCTTAGCACTTGAACTGTTTCACTGAGTCGGTGGAAATTGCATGAACTCGTCGCTCTTTATCGACACCGAAGCGAGTTTGTAAGTCCTGGGTAAGAGCATGTAATCTCACTTTGCTCTGACAATTTGCCATGCCGGTCTCTTGTGGTTTAATTATAATTTGCCTTCATCAACTCAAAGTTCTGATAAAAGCTTTAAATATAAACTAAGTAACCAGGATATGACGCGTGACTTGTCACCTCGCCTTTATCGATATTCGCTTTGCAGAACTCTCAATAACGCCGCCCCTCCAGGCTTTTAGATATACCGAGGCAAACCGCAAGAGAGAGGGAAACGATTTTAAATAACTAGTCCACTTCCAGCCACTACGTACTGCTCGCTACAACTCGTTCGTCTTCCCAGCAGACATTTCCTTTCCATTTGGCAGGCGGGGAGACAAAGCAAGACAGCAAGTAAACGAACGCGTCTTCGCGAACAGTTTAATTCATTCCCTTTACATGCTGTTACAAAATGAAGGCCTGCTACTTCTTCCCCAGTTACGACTCAGCATTGCATACCGTTCAATCTGCTTGACCTTATCCTGCTCCCTCTCAAGTCACCTCCCTCAGTCAACCATCCTTCCCTTAAAAAAAGCCACCTTAAACACAAAGTGGTTATCAATGGGCACTCCCTCCACTATTTGTTGTAGTATTTGTCTCTTATAATTGAAATGTTTTCTATTCGGCTTAGCGAAGTGAAAGAGAATAGAATTAACAACAAACACGGGCCAAAAAATTAATTTTCTTTCACAAGCCAAGGGTCTTGTTTGATCTCCTGTTCTTTTTGTGAGCAGACATCACCCATATAACGTATTCTGGTATCTGGCAGGAAGGCAAGACCCCATTTTCCCTCAGCTCGAACTTATCCGTCACTACCTGGTTTAACATCTATTTTTGCCAGGTTACACGAAAAAGAATGATTAAACAAACTTACTGAATTATATTCATACTTTAATGAAGTTAAGTTTGCGTCCAATATTTTGTTGATAAATAGTGGTCATGTACAAGAAAAGTCCTATAAAAATTAACGGTAATATAAAACCGTGATTTAATATGGTCGAAATTTTCTCGCCGACTTCATGTCAGCAATTTTCTTCTTGTCTTCGTCGAATTTCTTTCGTAGATGTGCAATATCTGTCAAATTGAAAATTTGAAAAAAAGGCACATGAGTTAACACCAAGTAATTGTAATACTTTTATTCTCGCTCCTCGCTCGTCTACACCTCATTTAATAGTATAAGTATAGTATATATAGTATATATTGTGAATCCGTGAATTTGATTGGCTATATTACCGTTTTCTATTAAACAATTAGATTATGAGCTCGGGATTTCTATCGCGTGAAAGTTGACGAGGGCACGTCATTCGTGATAGAACGCTGGTAGATTTATACTGCTGTTTAATAGTATAAATCTACTAGCGTTCTATCACGAATGACGTTCTCTGATTGGCTACGCTACTCACTATCTATTTAACAATTATTCCCCGAGCCCGAATGGGCTATTGACTCAGAGGCCATGAAGGCGAGAGGAACAATTGTTTTAGTAAAATCCAACAAGTTGGTCAAAAAACTATTGAGACAAAACATCTTTCGGTAATTAAAGCGATTCAGCCGCCATTGTTTTGGTTTTCAAAGCCGGCCCTTTTCGCTACTAGACCTACTAGTGGGCTATAACAAATAGCCTACTAGTAGCTCAACCAATCAGAACGCAGCATTGATAATAGACCACTAGTTGGATTTTACTAATCTGCGATAGATAGTGAGTAGCGTAACAGTGTGCGCTTGTTAACAAAATGACGGCCGTTTCTTGGCGTTTTCGAAGTGTTGAGAAGAGGATTTAGATTAAGTTTTGAACGACTAGTAGATTTATACTAAAACAATTAGATTTTTCGCTCTCGATTTCTATCACGCGATAGAAATCTCGAGCTCATAATCTAATTGTTAAATAGAAAACAGTTACGCATCAGTGCACATCGCGCATCACGTTTGAACCTGATGTAACGTAATAAAACAGTTCTTTTCTACACGTTACTTGACATTTTTTTCTTTTTATGCAATGAGACTACGGTAAATTTATACTAAAACAATTAGACTACTCGCCCTCGTTTTCCACTATGAACGATAGTCAACTCGGCTGCGCCTCGTTGACTATCTGCTCTTAAAAAACTCGGGCTGGTAGTCTAATTAACAATTAGATTATTCGCTCTCGATTTCTATCGCGTGATAGTTGACGAGGGCGCAGCCCGAGTGAACTATCGCGCGATAGAAATCGAGAGCGAGTAATCTAATTGTTTTAGTATAAATCTACTAGTCGTTCAAAACTTTCATCTAAATTCTCTTCACAGACACTTCGAAAACACGAAAAAGCGGCCCCCAGTGCAAGCTGCTAAGCTACTCACGTTACAGAATAGAACGTGAGTAGCGTAGCCAATCAGAGGACGGCATTCGTGATAGAACGCTAGTAGATTTATACTAATGTTAAATAGACTACCTTATAATCAAGAAACAACACTCTGTTCGCCTCTTCCCTGTTACCAGAGCATGTAGAAGGGTTGATCTTCTCTCGGTTACACATCTCAAAATCTTTCAGCACAAATTTACACTTTTATCATTATCTACTTACGTTCTCTTCTTGTCTCTCGTTGTTGAAACTGGTAAAAATTTAACAACGCCTGCTACAATAAAGGCAAACATAAAGCATCAGTATAGCGGTCAGTTATTAATTATTTAATGTTCAAAGTTTTCACCATTTGACGTCTAGAATATACAACTTGATAAGGGTCAACTCAAAAGAAAAGACTCTGGGTAATATTATAATATGCATGTATTCTCACATTCTTTAAGTTATATATTTTTTTAAGTTCAGTTTTATAGTTTTCTATTTGTTTGGGCAGGCACTTTAATCAGGATCCCCTGGCTTAGGACAATGGCTAACCACTCCCTGTGTCACAACGTTTTGAAACTGAATGATAACTTATTACTCAGTGCTTGTAAATTCCATTTATTTTTAATCCTTTTATCAAATTTCATGTTCGGCATGAACAATGCGCTATATAAGTTCCGATTTTTGATATTGATACTCTTACATTGTCTCACAAGAACTAATCAGGAAAATGTGGGGAAATGCGCTTAAAATTCTCAACGAAAAATCTTAAGTTCTGTCTCAGCTAATGTGACTTACAGTTGAGTACATCTCACTCAGTAACTGTGCTCTCACAACAACTTCTGGATGGTGAAGTTGGTTTTATTGCAGTGCATATATTTCAACCTTACCTTCTTTTTCTTCCTCCTCCTTTCTTGTAACTCAGCAGCATCCAGTCTGGGTGCAGCAGGGTTCCGTCCACCTCTTCCTACAGTCACCCAACCCTCGTCATCAGGCTGGTTTCGTGCTTCAGCTTCTTCTTTTTCACTCTGGACACAGGAAGATGAATGTATTAACAAGAGGGGAAATACCTTCAATCTCTTGTTATTGCCACAGGGTGGATTGCAAGGCACAAACAAGGTACTGAACCCCGCCTAGTAAGCTTAGTTGGTAGAGCTCCAGTCTGCTGTACAGGAAGTTCAGGGTTTGATCCCCAGACTGGACCAACATTCAGGGTCTTAAAGTAACTGTTTGTTTCTTTAGATACTATTACACCAGGTTAGCAATGTTTGCTTCTTTGCTCATTTCATCCTTATAATTTTCATAAACTGTTCTTAGTTTTCTTGCATTGTTTTTTATATGTCTCCCCACAACATGCATTGCATGTGAACTTGTGGGTACTGTTTGCTATGAAAATAACCGCCTGCAGAACAGGCAGATGAGTGAGGCAGAGGGCGAAGGGTTAAAATATACGTAGCTGTACAACAAAAGCTCGTCACCTTGTGCGGACCAATATGACTGATACTTGAAAATTCTTCCCAAAATTTCACGAGCTTGTGGGGAAGTTGAGTGTCAAAAAACTTTCCAATATCACCATAGTCTACATGTAGATCACAATTACTCATTACATTATGGAGAAAATAAATGAACGCGCGCGTGTTAATTTGCACTACAATGCAAATTAAAAGTTAACGATGAATTTGCTTGCTCTCAGCCAATCACGATGAGGTAAAGTAAAAGATCTCAAACGCCGTGTTTTTTTTTTTCTAGGAAGTCATGCACCACTAACAGTACTTGATAAAAACAGTATCAGGATTATTTTTCACTTTGCTAAGGTGAGTGTTCTTTTTTCATCTTTCCCTCCAGTCACTGGATAATTGTATCCAATATCTTTGATCCCAATAGAATTCTAAAATTTAGTTACATAGTGGTTGTAATTTGCTGGGAGGACAACAAACTGCGACTGATAAACATGAATTCACTCAAATAATCGACTGATTTTTTTTTATATAAAATGTACGATGAAAGTTACTGCGAAGTCAAATAAAATCAGTTATGACTGATAAGTTCAGGTCGAGTAAAATTTCGTGAAAGTTCTGCATTTGTAATTATATCTGCAAATGGTTAGACATTCAAGTCTTCTTGGATAAGGACTATAAACTGTAGGTCTACATGGTTAGCAGGGGATGTTAAAGAACCCAGTGGACACACTTATCAAAAACAGAAGGTTGGTGCTTCACATAACCTCATTGCACCTTTCCTCCTTGGACAGAACTGTCCAAGAGAATTTACTATGACTACTAATAATTAAAATTGAATGTAATTACATCACTGGTACTGATACCACTATAAAGCAATTACATTAAAAAAACTGAAAAGATGTTATTTGAAAAAATAACATTAATTATAATATTTTGTACCTGTTCTTTTTTCTCATCAAATGTTGCCATGAATTCATCCACTTCTGCCTGTAACTTTGTGGAATCAGGATATTGCATGTGGTACTCTTGCGTCCATTCTGTATTATTGTACAGTAGTTGAAAACATATTATAATTACAAAATGAAATGTTTGTGGTAGCCATAAGTTGAATATTGATTTTTGGAATAGATTTAACAAAGTGACGTCGCTTTTTTATGCGTCTGTCCTGTTATTGATCATGAATTGCATCATCACTTTGTCAAAGTAGCTGTGGATCCACGAGGCGATAGCCGAGTGGATCCGCAGACTACTTTGACAATGTTATGACGAAATTCATTGTCAATAACAGGACAGACGCATTAAAAACTGACATCAATTTGTTTTTTACGATAACAAATTGTCGAATTGCCCGCTCTCGCTTGCTGTCATGCGCGTCGCATGAATTTCAAATTCATGTGTCTGTCCGCATATGGACAATAAAATTTAACCAATGAGCACGCATGAATTTCTGCAGTTATCGTAATTTAATTGAGGCCCTGAGATAATGCATTTTTATTCCAAGCTTACCATTCTACAGCATCATCAGGGAATGCAAGAAAATATTCAATACTGCATGATACAAAAGTTGTGTAGGTGACACAAATGATAAGAATATATTTAGGTCAAGGAGCATAAATATGGTGATAGAAATATATGATAACATGGAGTACAAGTGATAGAGAAGTTGGAAATTAATAAAGTGTAAGTGAGTGTAGTGTGTTTACACAAGCTACTGTTGTACAGTTGTGTGATAGCTCACTTTACTATCTCTAGTCTGGTACAGTACTGTTTGCATAAAAAAAACATCCAACTAAAAATTGAGACAAACAAAATAAGTGATAGATGCATGAAAATGGTCCTGAAACAGAATAATTTATCAAGGTAAACTAAATTCAATTGACTTCATGTTAGAGCTTAGGCAAGACAACCTTTCAAGAGTGGTAACCTAATATTGAAAAATGAACATGCACTATACCGGTAAATGGGACTAATCAAAATATTACATGTATATTCATCAATAACAACAGTTGTTATTGATGAAATGTCTGATTAGAGCATGGTTGATATTTCAAGCTAATGTACACTGCATGGCAATAGGTCACTTTCGATAAATAAAAATTCAGCTTGATAGTGAGGCCTTAAGAGGACATTAACAAAAGAAATTAATAAACATGGTCATTCAATTTCCTTTGCTTGTGTCCTCTTGGCCTCACTGCCATGCTGAATTTTAATATATATCGAAAGTGATCTATTAGAAACCACATACATGCAGTCACCAATCCAGTACTGTAAACATTGAGCCTGATAAGAATAATATCTTCTCTTGATTCACTTACTTTTCATTCCAGTTGGTATTGGATTTTTCTCTGTTGATAAAACTCTCACTCTTGAGCTATCCAAGTTTAGTGCTGCAGTTAAGGAAGAACACTTTTTGAAGACAATGTAGCCAACTTTAAATCCCTGAAGAAAACAAGAATTAGGTCACTACATACATTGCATGTAAAGTAATGCAATGTCATTATTGCACATGATTCTCTTTATTCTATACCGCTTACACAATAAATCAGCATTTACCATGATTATACTACAAAACTCTATCTGAGGAATTATCTCAATGCCAATGCAAGATGTGTAACCCATTCCTAAACAATATACCCAGTGTTTTCAAAACAAGCCGGCAACCGCCGGAGTTCCGCCGGCTACTTGATTCTATGTCGCCGGCTACTCTGATCATAACAGTCTGTTCGTGACAAACAATCTCAGCGTTGCTTCTTCTCCACAAAATTAATCTTTAAGACAGCATAGTAACTTCACTCTCAATTTTGCAGCATAATACATATGCAAAAGGATGCAAGTGTTGTTCAAAAAACAACTCAAATCATCCACTTTATCCTGTGCCATACACATTTGTGTCTTGTCGCTAAGTGGCTGGGCCAACCTTGTTTGGGCGTGTGATGACGTCGGTCACTTATTTTTCTTCTTCCAGTCGCTTCCAGCTGACAGCATCGCAGAGAAACGAAAATATCAAACTGTGAACACACTTTTTTCAATTTGGGTTCAAAAGGTCAAGATCCTCAGGTAGGTGAAAAAATTCAGCTAATAAACATTTAGCAATAACTTAACAAGTTGTCAGACTTTGTTGGTGTTCATTCAACCATATGATTACTATGTTTAACTTGTTTATTGTACTTATTGATACTTAAGCTTAAATAAAATAAGGTCAACTGATTTTATTCATATAGGACATCATGGAGTTGTGTTTATTGAAATGAAAGTCGTTGGAAAATGCAAATTTTGCTGTCTGTATATAAATAAGTCAACAAAAGAATGGTGGATGTTTAGATTCCTTTATACGCATGGTGCCCAACTGCATTATAGAAGTGATTCATACTGCTCTACATTATAAGGCAAAATTAAAAGTCATGAATTGAACTAGCATGAGTGTTGAAATCTAAACTTATTCTGCTAATTAAGGATGGTGCCTACTTTTGTTAGTGCACACATGTTCTGCCCATCACGCAAGCCATGGTTTAAGCATGCACATACTGGGGTTGACATTGCTGTAAATCAACCACGCCACCAAGTACACGACTAAAATTAAAGCAAAATTTTCCTATGGTGACCAAATCAATTTTAATGACCCTGTACTTAACCAAGGAACCCCAGACTAGCATCATATCACTAACCACTACCTGTTAAGGTCTTGCAGCTGAAAACTTAGCTGTTATCTTTCAAAAATTACACTGAAATCCAACCGTAAACATGTTTTGTAGATGGCGTAGTGCATGCGCAGAAACGCAAATGTCTTACTTACTGGGGAGGTGACAGGATATGTAATGGGCACCGTAACAGTTTCCAAAAAAGATCAATAACTTTAAAAAACACGTGGCTACCCCTACATTTTTTTGTTGCAAAATGGAAGCAGCAAGCCTGTTGAACATGTGATTAGTTTCTGGTTGTGAGCAAAAGGTATTCAGATTTTATTTTAGCTGAACCAGAGGATTAGGCTGTCAGAGACACTAAAAGCGCTTTTGCAACAATTTTGTTACTAAAAACGTACCAAAAATGATTTTAATGTTACCACTTGCCATGTAGTTTTAAGATCTTTTTAAATGTGTATGCCTTTCTGTATGTAAAGGCAAATTCTAAGGAAATCTGTGAGGAAATATCGTTTCCTGCTTTTTTCAGACACTCAAAGTGTGTCCAGTCGTCCCTATGTATAGACAGGTCATCTTGGCAAAAGTCATGTCGTGAAATTCATCAAGTCATCCTTACCAGAAGTTGACAAACCCAACAGGAAGTCTGACTACAGTCACTGGAAATGGTCATATTGGGTGAATGGGGGGTGGAAATGTTGTCGAATCGTCAACACAAGTTGACACGACTCGTTACTGCTAGAAGTCGACTCGACTTTATGGCTAGAAACGCGCTTGCAGATAAAAGAAATAAAACAAGAAGCCATGCAATGTAAATCTCATTCTATAAACTTGTGCAGACAAGTGATACGTTTCAACGAAACGCATGTGCAGGAAACAAAACTGTGCATCCAAACAAAAAGCCATGCAATGTATACCTCGTTTTGTAAACTTGCACTCACTGCCACTTCAAGCACTTTCATACTAAGTCTCACTCTGTCGACTTGACTGTTCGTAAAGTCAAGTCATGTCCACTCATAGCGACTCGACACAACTTGATGACACTTAATGGACCCCACCGAAACCGCTTCAAGCAGTTTTATACTAAGTCTCAGTCTGTCAACTTGACTATTCCTTAAGTCAAGTCGTGTCAACCCGTAGCGACTCGACACGACTTAATGACACTTTATACACCCCCGCCAAAACCACTTCAACCCTTTTATACTAAGTCTCACTCTGTCAACTCCACAATTCCAAATTACAGAGGGTTTTCACATAACTTTTGATGAACGGGTTCCGAAGTTTGTTCAGGAATTCCGAAGTTGGGGACAAACTTGGCAATTTGATCACATAGTTACCAATCTTGTTTCAAACTTTGCCACATGGTTGGGAACTACGATGCGAACTTCGCTACGATTTCGCGAACTTCTTGACTTAAAGTTATGGCCGACTTAGAAAATTGTATGTCTCTGTTTAGGGACAAACTAGACCAGAAAAACCTACCATTTCATGTTTCAAACTCTAGTCACCAACCAGTTCACATCAAAGCTTCAACTAAAGTTGCCGACATCAGAATAACTCGACTACATGTTTTCGAAGGATCTCGCACTAGGAGGGAAGCTTTTCTCGTATGTCATGTCGATTTTTATAC
This sequence comes from Platygyra sinensis, assembly GCA_019787425.1. NCBI lineage: Eukaryota > Metazoa > Cnidaria > Anthozoa > Scleractinia > Merulinidae > Platygyra > Platygyra sinensis. The sequence continues at coordinate 13,934 of JAHPZR010007252.1, read as the reverse complement.
TGAAGGATGAATCACCTTTACCAAAGAAAACCAAAGAACGAAGGAAGGAAGTACATGGAAATGAAACTTCGATTGCTACAGAGTCGCGTAGAGTAAGTTTGACATGTTCCACAAGTTTGCACGTGGTCACAGGTGTTCAGTCGGCATATTTTTTTTAACCATTCTGCACTGCTATCTCGCTGCCATAAATACTGGGTTGTGTTTGCTTGCAGTACTCTGCGTAGTAGATAACATCATCAGTTCGTGCGGAGCGTGTTTTATTTCCTCCCTTTCCTGCCTCAACATGTCCTTTTGTGAACGAAGTTTGCAACAACACTAGAAACGGTCTAGTTGTCGAGTTTCAGCTCTTTTTCCTATGGATCTGTTGGCTGTTTATCTTGTAGCCAGTCATCTACAATTTTTTTCCGCACACTGTTTGGTAAAACTTTACCTTGTCGGGTGAAAGGATTCATAATTACACCTCATGCCTCAGCAAACTTAAGTTTCCGAACTGTGGTTGCGAAGTTCGCGTTGTAATTTCGAACTTCGCTGCGAAATTCCCAACTTGATTTGCAACAACATAATCAAATTGTCAAGTTCGTCGCCAACTTCGGAAATTCCGAACAAACTTCGGAACCTGTTTCGTCAAAAGTTATGTGAAACCCTCTGTAAATTTTGAAAACGTTAAACCAAAAGAACTTTTTGTTTCACACCAGCCAATAGCTCTCTGGTTGGCATATTAATAACAATAGGTGACGTCACTGATATCTTTGAGCTATACCCTGCTACTTATTTGCATTGTAACGAAACAGTCCACAGAAGAGTAAAGAACATCTTGTGCGATTATATATCAGTCTTTTAGACATATCAGATTAAAAAGCTACAGTACACTACAGTCCATATAAGCCCTTTAATAGTCACCTTGATTTTATCTGAAGCGATGACTAAACTTGCAGATTGCTTTTCCACGGATCCGGGTTGCTTGACAAGGAAAAACCTCCTTTATTGCTCCACAGCAGCTAAATAACCGTTTTAACGAGCCCTAGAATAGTTTCCAGAAATAGTTTTAGAAGCCGCATTAGAGCGAATTAAACGTGGCCATAGAGCAAAGAAGTTTGGGCTTGCTTACCTTAGTACAATATGGGGGGATTGTTTACAACCAAAAAGCGTCGTATCTGGTGGTTTTCGAACGCTTGCGTGAAACTCTTATTGACACTTCTAGTTCTTGTCATTTACAGTAAATGACAAGAACTAGAAGTGTCAATAAGAGATGCAAGCATACGATCAAAACCACCAGATACGACGCGTTTTGTTGTAAACAATCCCCCCATATTGTACTAAGGTAAGCAAGCCCAAACTTCTTTGCTCTATGGCCACGTTTAATTCGCTCTAATGCGGCTTCTAAAACTATTTCTGGAAACTATTCTAGGGCTCGTTAAAACGGTTATTTAGCTGCTGTGGAGCAATAAAGGAGGTTTTTCCTTGTCAAGCAACCCGGATCCGTGGAAAAGCAATCTGCAAGTTTAGTCATCGCTTCAGATAAAATCAAGGTGACTATTAAAGGGCTTATATGGACTGTAGTGGTACTGTAGCTTTTTAATCTGATATGTCTAAAAGACTGATATATAATCGCACAAGATGTTCTTTACTCTTCTGTGGACTGTTTCGTTACAATGCAAATAAGTAGCAGGGTATAGCTCAAAGATATCAGTGACGTCACCTATTGTTATTAATATGCCAACCAGAGAGCTATTGGCTGGTGAAACAAAAAAGTTCTTTTGTTTAACGTTTTCAAAATTTACAGAGGGTTTCACATAACTTTTGACGAACAGGTTCCGAAGTTTGGTTCGGAATTTCCGAAGTTGGCGACGAACTTGACAATTTGATTATGTTGTTGCAAATCAAGTTGGGAATTTCGCAGCGAAGTTCGAAATTACAACGCGAACTTCGCAACCACAGTTCGGAAACTTAAGTTTGCTGAGGCATGAGGTGTAATTATGAATCCTTTCACCCGACAAGGTAAAGTTTTACCAAACAGTGTGCGGAAAAAAATTGTAGATGACTGGCTACAAGATAAACAGCCAACAGATCCATAGGAAAAAGAGCTGAAACTCGACAACTAGACCGTTTCTAGTGTTGTTGCAAACTTCGTTCACAAAAGGACATGTTGAGGCAGGAAAGGGAGGAAATAAAACACGCTCCGCACGAACTGATGATGTTATCTACTACGCAGAGTACTGCAAGCAAACACAACCCAGTATTTATGGCAGCGAGATAGCAGTGCAGAATGGTTAAAAAAAATATGCCGACTGAACACCTGTGACCACGTGCAAACTTGTGGAACATGTCAAACTTACTCTACGCGACTCTGTAGCAATCGAAGTTTCATTTCCATGTACTTCCTTCCTTCGTTCTTTGGTTTTCTTTGGTAAAGGTGATTCATCCTTCAGTATAAAAATCGACATGACATACGAGAAAAGCTTCCCTCCTAGTGCGAGATCCTTCGAAAACATGTAGTCGAGTTATTCTGATGTCGGCAACTTTAGTTGAAGCTTTGATGTGAACTGGTTGGTGACTAGAGTTTGAAACATGAAATGGTAGGTTTTCTGGTCTAGTTTGTCCCTAAACAGAGACATACAATTTTCTAAGTCGGCCATAACTTTAAGTCAAGAAGTTCGCGAAATCGTAGCGAAGTTCGCATCGTAGTTCCCAACCATGTGGCAAAGTTTGAAACAAGATTGGTAACTATGTGATCAAATTGCCAAGTTTGTCCCCAACTTCGGAATTCCTGAACAAACTTCGGAACCCGTTCATCAAAAGTTATGTGAAAACCCTCTGTAATTTGGAATTGTGGAGTTGACAGAGTGAGACTTAGTATAAAAGGGTTGAAGTGGTTTTGGCGGGGGTGTATAAAGTGTCATTAAGTCGTGTCGAGTCGCTACGGGTTGACACGACTTGACTTAAGGAATAGTCAAGTTGACAGACTGAGACTTAGTATAAAACTGCTTGAAGCGGTTTCGGTGGGGTCCATTAAGTGTCATCAAGTTGTGTCGAGTCGCTATGAGTGGACATGACTTGACTTTACGAACAGTCAAGTCGACAGAGTGAGACTTAGTATGAAAGTGCTTGAAGTGGCAGTGAGTGCAAGTTTACAAAACGAGGTATACATTGCATGGCTTTTTGTTTGGATGCACAGTTTTGTTTCCTGCACATGCGTTTCGTTGAAACGTATCACTTGTCTGCACAAGTTTATAGAATGAGATTTACATTGCATGGCTTCTTGTTTTATTTCTTTTATCTGCAAGCGCGTTTCTAGCCATAAAGTCGAGTCGACTTCTAGCAGTAACGAGTCGTGTCAACTTGTGTTGACGATTCGACAACATTTCCACCCCCCATTCACCCAATATGACCATTTCCAGTGACTGTAGTCAGACTTCCTGTTGGGTTTGTCAACTTCTGGTAAGGATGACTTGATGAATTTCACGACATGACTTTTGCCAAGATGACCTGTCTATACATAGGGACGACTGGACACACTTTGAGTGTCTGAAAAAAGCAGGAAACGATATTTCCTCACAGATTTCCTTAGAATTTGCCTTTACATACAGAAAGGCATACACATTTAAAAAGATCTTAAAACTACATGGCAAGTGGTAACATTAAAATCATTTTTGGTACGTTTTTAGTAACAAAATTGTTGCAAAAGCGCTTTTAGTGTCTCTGACAGCCTAATCCTCTGGTTCAGCTAAAATAAAATCTGAATACCTTTTGCTCACAACCAGAAACTAATCACATGTTCAACAGGCTTGCTGCTTCCATTTTGCAACAAAAAAATGTAGGGGTAGCCACGTGTTTTTTAAAGTTATTGATCTTTTTTGGAAACTGTTACGGTGCCCATTACATATCCTGTCACCTCCCCAGTAAGTAAGACATTTGCGTTTCTGCGCATGCACTACGCCATCTACAAAACATGTTTACGGTTGGATTTCAGTGTAATTTTTGAAAGATAACAGCTAAGTTTTCAGCTGCAAGACCTTAACAGGTAGTGGTTAGTGATATGATGCTAGTCTGGGGTTCCTTGGTTAAGTACAGGGTCATTAAAATTGATTTGGTCACCATAGGAAAATTTTGCTTTAATTTTAGTCGTGTACTTGGTGGCGTGGTTGATTTACAGCAATGTCAACCCCAGTATGTGCATGCTTAAACCATGGCTTGCGTGATGGGCAGAACATGTGTGCACTAACAAAAGTAGGCACCATCCTTAATTAGCAGAATAAGTTTAGATTTCAACACTCATGCTAGTTCAATTCATGACTTTTAATTTTGCCTTATAATGTAGAGCAGTATGAATCACTTCTATAATGCAGTTGGGCACCATGCGTATAAAGGAATCTAAACATCCACCATTCTTTTGTTGACTTATTTATATACAGACAGCAAAATTTGCATTTTCCAACGACTTTCATTTCAATAAACACAACTCCATGATGTCCTATATGAATAAAATCAGTTGACCTTATTTTATTTAAGCTTAAGTATCAATAAGTACAATAAACAAGTTAAACATAGTAATCATATGGTTGAATGAACACCAACAAAGTCTGACAACTTGTTAAGTTATTGCTAAATGTTTATTAGCTGAATTTTTTCACCTACCTGAGGATCTTGACCTTTTGAACCCAAATTGAAAAAAGTGTGTTCACAGTTTGATATTTTCGTTTCTCTGCGATGCTGTCAGCTGGAAGCGACTGGAAGAAGAAAAATAAGTGACCGACGTCATCACACGCCCAAACAAGGTTGGCCCAGCCACTTAGCGACAAGACACAAATGTGTATGGCACAGGATAAAGTGGATGATTTGAGTTGTTTTTTGAACAACACTTGCATCCTTTTGCATATGTATTATGCTGCAAAATTGAGAGTGAAGTTACTATGCTGTCTTAAAGATTAATTTTGTGGAGAAGAAGCAACGCTGAGATTGTTTGTCACGAACAGACTGTTATGATCAGAGTAGCCGGCGACATAGAATCAAGTAGCCGGCGGAACTCCGGCGGTTGCCGGCTTGTTTTGAAAACACTGGGTATATTGTTTAGGAATGGGTTACACATCTTGCATTGGCATTGAGATAATTCCTCAGATAGAGTTTTGTAGTATAATCATGGTAAATGCTGATTTATTGTGTAAGCGGTATAGAATAAAGAGAATCATGTGCAATAATGACATTGCATTACTTTACATGCAATGTATGTAGTGACCTAATTCTTGTTTTCTTCAGGGATTTAAAGTTGGCTACATTGTCTTCAAAAAGTGTTCTTCCTTAACTGCAGCACTAAACTTGGATAGCTCAAGAGTGAGAGTTTTATCAACAGAGAAAAATCCAATACCAACTGGAATGAAAAGTAAGTGAATCAAGAGAAGATATTATTCTTATCAGGCTCAATGTTTACAGTACTGGATTGGTGACTGCATGTATGTGGTTTCTAATAGATCACTTTCGATATATATTAAAATTCAGCATGGCAGTGAGGCCAAGAGGACACAAGCAAAGGAAATTGAATGACCATGTTTATTAATTTCTTTTGTTAATGTCCTCTTAAGGCCTCACTATCAAGCTGAATTTTTATTTATCGAAAGTGACCTATTGCCATGCAGTGTACATTAGCTTGAAATATCAACCATGCTCTAATCAGACATTTCATCAATAACAACTGTTGTTATTGATGAATATACATGTAATATTTTGATTAGTCCCATTTACCGGTATAGTGCATGTTCATTTTTCAATATTAGGTTACCACTCTTGAAAGGTTGTCTTGCCTAAGCTCTAACATGAAGTCAATTGAATTTAGTTTACCTTGATAAATTATTCTGTTTCAGGACCATTTTCATGCATCTATCACTTATTTTGTTTGTCTCAATTTTTAGTTGGATGTTTTTTTTATGCAAACAGTACTGTACCAGACTAGAGATAGTAAAGTGAGCTATCACACAACTGTACAACAGTAGCTTGTGTAAACACACTACACTCACTTACACTTTATTAATTTCCAACTTCTCTATCACTTGTACTCCATGTTATCATATATTTCTATCACCATATTTATGCTCCTTGACCTAAATATATTCTTATCATTTGTGTCACCTACACAACTTTTGTATCATGCAGTATTGAATATTTTCTTGCATTCCCTGATGATGCTGTAGAATGGTAAGCTTGGAATAAAAATGCATTATCTCAGGGCCTCAATTAAATTACGATAACTGCAGAAATTCATGCGTGCTCATTGGTTAAATTTTATTGTCCATATGCGGACAGACACATGAATTTGAAATTCATGCGACGCGCATGACAGCAAGCGAGAGCGGGCAATTCGACAATTTGTTATCGTAAAAAACAAATTGATGTCAGTTTTTAATGCGTCTGTCCTGTTATTGACAATGAATTTCGTCATAACATTGTCAAAGTAGTCTGCGGATCCACTCGGCTATCGCCTCGTGGATCCACAGCTACTTTGACAAAGTGATGATGCAATTCATGATCAATAACAGGACAGACGCATAAAAAAGCGACGTCACTTTGTTAAATCTATTCCAAAAATCAATATTCAACTTATGGCTACCACAAACATTTCATTTTGTAATTATAATATGTTTTCAACTACTGTACAATAATACAGAATGGACGCAAGAGTACCACATGCAATATCCTGATTCCACAAAGTTACAGGCAGAAGTGGATGAATTCATGGCAACATTTGATGAGAAAAAAGAACAGGTACAAAATATTATAATTAATGTTATTTTTTCAAATAACATCTTTTCAGTTTTTTTAATGTAATTGCTTTATAGTGGTATCAGTACCAGTGATGTAATTACATTCAATTTTAATTATTAGTAGTCATAGTAAATTCTCTTGGACAGTTCTGTCCAAGGAGGAAAGGTGCAATGAGGTTATGTGAAGCACCAACCTTCTGTTTTTGATAAGTGTGTCCACTGGGTTCTTTAACATCCCCTGCTAACCATGTAGACCTACAGTTTATAGTCCTTATCCAAGAAGACTTGAATGTCTAACCATTTGCAGATATAATTACAAATGCAGAACTTTCACGAAATTTTACTCGACCTGAACTTATCAGTCATAACTGATTTTATTTGACTTCGCAGTAACTTTCATCGTACATTTTATATAAAAAAAAATCAGTCGATTATTTGAGTGAATTCATGTTTATCAGTCGCAGTTTGTTGTCCTCCCAGCAAATTACAACCACTATGTAACTAAATTTTAGAATTCTATTGGGATCAAAGATATTGGATACAATTATCCAGTGACTGGAGGGAAAGATGAAAAAAGAACACTCACCTTAGCAAAGTGAAAAATAATCCTGATACTGTTTTTATCAAGTACTGTTAGTGGTGCATGACTTCCTAGAAAAAAAAAAACACGGCGTTTGAGATCTTTTACTTTACCTCATCGTGATTGGCTGAGAGCAAGCAAATTCATCGTTAACTTTTAATTTGCATTGTAGTGCAAATTAACACGCGCGCGTTCATTTATTTTCTCCATAATGTAATGAGTAATTGTGATCTACATGTAGACTATGGTGATATTGGAAAGTTTTTTGACACTCAACTTCCCCACAAGCTCGTGAAATTTTGGGAAGAATTTTCAAGTATCAGTCATATTGGTCCGCACAAGGTGACGAGCTTTTGTTGTACAGCTACGTATATTTTAACCCTTCGCCCTCTGCCTCACTCATCTGCCTGTTCTGCAGGCGGTTATTTTCATAGCAAACAGTACCCACAAGTTCACATGCAATGCATGTTGTGGGGAGACATATAAAAAACAATGCAAGAAAACTAAGAACAGTTTATGAAAATTATAAGGATGAAATGAGCAAAGAAGCAAACATTGCTAACCTGGTGTAATAGTATCTAAAGAAACAAACAGTTACTTTAAGACCCTGAATGTTGGTCCAGTCTGGGGATCAAACCCTGAACTTCCTGTACAGCAGACTGGAGCTCTACCAACTAAGCTTACTAGGCGGGGTTCAGTACCTTGTTTGTGCCTTGCAATCCACCCTGTGGCAATAACAAGAGATTGAAGGTATTTCCCCTCTTGTTAATACATTCATCTTCCTGTGTCCAGAGTGAAAAAGAAGAAGCTGAAGCACGAAACCAGCCTGATGACGAGGGTTGGGTGACTGTAGGAAGAGGTGGACGGAACCCTGCTGCACCCAGACTGGATGCTGCTGAGTTACAAGAAAGGAGGAGGAAGAAAAAGAAGGTAAGGTTGAAATATATGCACTGCAATAAAACCAACTTCACCATCCAGAAGTTGTTGTGAGAGCACAGTTACTGAGTGAGATGTACTCAACTGTAAGTCACATTAGCTGAGACAGAACTTAAGATTTTTCGTTGAGAAATTTAAGCGCATTTCCCCACATTTTCCTGATTAGTTCTTGTGAGACAATGTAAGAGTATCAATATCAAAAATCGGAACTTATATAGCGCATTGTTCATGCCGAACATGAAATTTGATAAAAGGATTAAAAATAAATGGAATTTACAAGCACTGAGTAATAAGTTATCATTCAGTTTCAAAACGTTGTGACACAGGGAGTGGTTAGCCATTGTCCTAAGCCAGGGGATCCTGATTAAAGTGCCTGCCCAAACAAATAGAAAACTATAAAACTGAACTTAAAAAAATATATAACTTAAAGAATGTGAGAATACATGCATATTATAATATTACCCAGAGTCTTTTCTTTTGAGTTGACCCTTATCAAGTTGTATATTCTAGACGTCAAATGGTGAAAACTTTGAACATTAAATAATTAATAACTGACCGCTATACTGATGCTTTATGTTTGCCTTTATTGTAGCAGGCGTTGTTAAATTTTTACCAGTTTCAACAACGAGAGACAAGAAGAGAACGTAAGTAGATAATGATAAAAGTGTAAATTTGTGCTGAAAGATTTTGAGATGTGTAACCGAGAGAAGATCAACCCTTCTACATGCTCTGGTAACAGGGAAGAGGCGAACAGAGTGTTGTTTCTTGATTATAAGGTAGTCTATTTAACATTAGTATAAATCTACTAGCGTTCTATCACGAATGCCGTCCTCTGATTGGCTACGCTACTCACGTTCTATTCTGTAACGTGAGTAGCTTAGCAGCTTGCACTGGGGGCCGCTTTTTCGTGTTTTCGAAGTGTCTGTGAAGAGAATTTAGATGAAAGTTTTGAACGACTAGTAGATTTATACTAAAACAATTAGATTACTCGCTCTCGATTTCTATCGCGCGATAGTTCACTCGGGCTGCGCCCTCGTCAACTATCACGCGATAGAAATCGAGAGCGAATAATCTAATTGTTAATTAGACTACCAGCCCGAGTTTTTTAAGAGCAGATAGTCAACGAGGCGCAGCCGAGTTGACTATCGTTCATAGTGGAAAACGAGGGCGAGTAGTCTAATTGTTTTAGTATAAATTTACCGTAGTCTCATTGCATAAAAAGAAAAAAATGTCAAGTAACGTGTAGAAAAGAACTGTTTTATTACGTTACATCAGGTTCAAACGTGATGCGCGATGTGCACTGATGCGTAACTGTTTTCTATTTAACAATTAGATTATGAGCTCGAGATTTCTATCGCGTGATAGAAATCGAGAGCGAAAAATCTAATTGTTTTAGTATAAATCTACTAGTCGTTCAAAACTTAATCTAAATCCTCTTCTCAACACTTCGAAAACGCCAAGAAACGGCCGTCATTTTGTTAACAAGCGCACACTGTTACGCTACTCACTATCTATCGCAGATTAGTAAAATCCAACTAGTGGTCTATTATCAATGCTGCGTTCTGATTGGTTGAGCTACTAGTAGGCTATTTGTTATAGCCCACTAGTAGGTCTAGTAGCGAAAAGGGCCGGCTTTGAAAACCAAAACAATGGCGGCTGAATCGCTTTAATTACCGAAAGATGTTTTGTCTCAATAGTTTTTTGACCAACTTGTTGGATTTTACTAAAACAATTGTTCCTCTCGCCTTCATGGCCTCTGAGTCAATAGCCCATTCGGGCTCGGGGAATAATTGTTAAATAGATAGTGAGTAGCGTAGCCAATCAGAGAACGTCATTCGTGATAGAACGCTAGTAGATTTATACTATTAAACAGCAGTATAAATCTACCAGCGTTCTATCACGAATGACGTGCCCTCGTCAACTTTCACGCGATAGAAATCCCGAGCTCATAATCTAATTGTTTAATAGAAAACGGTAATATAGCCAATCAAATTCACGGATTCACAATATATACTATATATACTATACTTATACTATTAAATGAGGTGTAGACGAGCGAGGAGCGAGAATAAAAGTATTACAATTACTTGGTGTTAACTCATGTGCCTTTTTTTCAAATTTTCAATTTGACAGATATTGCACATCTACGAAAGAAATTCGACGAAGACAAGAAGAAAATTGCTGACATGAAGTCGGCGAGAAAATTTCGACCATATTAAATCACGGTTTTATATTACCGTTAATTTTTATAGGACTTTTCTTGTACATGACCACTATTTATCAACAAAATATTGGACGCAAACTTAACTTCATTAAAGTATGAATATAATTCAGTAAGTTTGTTTAATCATTCTTTTTCGTGTAACCTGGCAAAAATAGATGTTAAACCAGGTAGTGACGGATAAGTTCGAGCTGAGGGAAAATGGGGTCTTGCCTTCCTGCCAGATACCAGAATACGTTATATGGGTGATGTCTGCTCACAAAAAGAACAGGAGATCAAACAAGACCCTTGGCTTGTGAAAGAAAATTAATTTTTTGGCCCGTGTTTGTTGTTAATTCTATTCTCTTTCACTTCGCTAAGCCGAATAGAAAACATTTCAATTATAAGAGACAAATACTACAACAAATAGTGGAGGGAGTGCCCATTGATAACCACTTTGTGTTTAAGGTGGCTTTTTTTAAGGGAAGGATGGTTGACTGAGGGAGGTGACTTGAGAGGGAGCAGGATAAGGTCAAGCAGATTGAACGGTATGCAATGCTGAGTCGTAACTGGGGAAGAAGTAGCAGGCCTTCATTTTGTAACAGCATGTAAAGGGAATGAATTAAACTGTTCGCGAAGACGCGTTCGTTTACTTGCTGTCTTGCTTTGTCTCCCCGCCTGCCAAATGGAAAGGAAATGTCTGCTGGGAAGACGAACGAGTTGTAGCGAGCAGTACGTAGTGGCTGGAAGTGGACTAGTTATTTAAAATCGTTTCCCTCTCTCTTGCGGTTTGCCTCGGTATATCTAAAAGCCTGGAGGGGCGGCGTTATTGAGAGTTCTGCAAAGCGAATATCGATAAAGGCGAGGTGACAAGTCACGCGTCATATCCTGGTTACTTAGTTTATATTTAAAGCTTTTATCAGAACTTTGAGTTGATGAAGGCAAATTATAATTAAACCACAAGAGACCGGCATGGCAAATTGTCAGAGCAAAGTGAGATTACATGCTCTTACCCAGGACTTACAAACTCGCTTCGGTGTCGATAAAGAGCGACGAGTTCATGCAATTTCCACCGACTCAGTGAAACAGTTCAAGTGCTAAGAGTGTCTTGTACAATATCCTTAACGTCTTCGTATTTGTTAGTTTCGACGCTCGAATCTCTCAACTTCCTTAGAGAGGTTTCCTCTGAAATTTGGTAGCTCGGATAGTAATCATGCATGACTTTATCATGACGAAGTCTTTGAGTGAAAGAACAATATATAGTCAAAGAAAACAAACAACCACAAATAAAATTATGGAGCTAATATAATGAGCCTCCTCAAGCAGGAATTGTGTTTTATTAAAAGAACTTCACGGACCAATCAGGTATCACCACGTGCGTACGACGCGGCCTTGAGGCAAGGGTTTGAGTTACTGTGCAAATATAAATTTGAGTGCAATATTTTAAAAAGTGACACTTACACTTCAATCTATTTTTTACCGGATAACATATGTTTGCGTGGTTTGTAAAAGCATAACTAGGATATTAGTACATGCATAACTTTCGGCCTTAAGCCAAGCGGCGGGTTTTTGATGCAAACTGATTTGGGTGCGATATATACTTCAAAAGTGACGCCCGGAATTTAACTTATTTTCATCACCGAATGATATCTTTGTTTTCACGTACGTAGTTTAAAAACAAAATAGAAAAGTAGACTGGTACCTTGATTTGAGCACCCTCAATGGGTTCTGGGAATGACCTCGGCTGGCAAAACTGAGAATATATTTCAGCTTTTCGCAGAGAGTTTGAGCAATCCGGCTATCATTCAGAACTTTGTGAAGTTTTAGTCAGATTTTATGTGTTGAGAATATTTTGGGCGGATATTCACGGATTTTTAAGATGACTGACTATTTTGTTGAAAAGATGACACCCTCTTAAAGCACCACCATGCATAAGAAATCTCTGATCGACTCTGAGCAAAATCAAAGCTTCAATTGTACTGTTAAGAGGGTTAGGCGGACACACCCTTCTTTCGACTGTACTAATTATGAAGTGTGTTATATTTTGCTGAAGTAAAAGTAATCTGAATCAGTTATTTTCTGTAAAAACCTTTGTTCTCCGGTGTCACTGACAAGTTGTTTTTAGTTGGGTTTGGATTTACATATCTCCACTGAGGTAAATATTTGTATCTGCAGTTGCGAGCCTCAGTAGCAATTGGGTTTGAGACCGCAGCAGGCAAGAAAAGTAAACTGATTGGTTGGTGACTAAACAACACAGATAACAGGAAAACACAGAAACAATTCACTTTTATCCGTTCACGAATTCCTCAGACTCTATTCATAAACAAGGATTGTTACAGTAATATATCACAGTGGAAAAAGATTTATTTTTTTTCAAATGGCATCGGTAAACAAATCTGCTAAGTTTTCACAGCTGTTTGCAAACCACAACCAGCCCCTCATTTCCCTGGGTAAACTGAGATTGTATTGCGAATTCTTTTCACTCATTTTAATTTACACTCCCTGATCATACACATACACATACATACTTTATTTATTCCAAAAATGCCTCAATTTCGGACCACTAGGCGAAAAACAAACAAAACTCGTGCGCATGAATTGCCACTGGCGATTGCCGCCCTTCGTCTTGAGCTGGTCCCCATACTGTTTTGTGAGCATCATCGCCACCATCCGGGTACCAATACGCTGACTCCTGGCGAGGCAGAAATCCCGGATTGCTTGCCAAGGCTTCAGTCATCTACAACCCCATCGTGTACACTGCAATGAATGACAAGTTCCGTGCATTTTACCACGTGTATCCCTTGTTTTCGATACTGCTCAAGGGATTATCGCTCCTCCGTAATCAGCCGCTCAAATTCAAGGTCTCATGAATATGAAGCAAATACTGCCGAGCGGAAAAGGCATTCCAATTTAAACCCACCCACATGATGAGAGATTTGTTGAAAGGCCAAAAGTTAATTTCAAGAGTTGTTTCTTTTGAGAACCATTTGTAATCCTTTTCACTTTAGCAGTGTATAGTTACGTTGTAGGTGTTTCCACTGTAGTGGCTGACTGGGTGGAAATTTTATCCTCTGCAGTACTTAGATAGTAGGGAGTTTTAAGCAAACCACGACGGCTACGGCAACGAGAGCTTCACCAAACAAAAGGTTTATGAGCAAAACAATAGCTGTGCACGTGCGTTTGAATCTTGGTACATTTCTTTGCCGTCCTCTACAAATTAACGACGTGAAATGACCACAGTGCTACGTAGTTTGGAGAGAGCGAACCGCAATGGCTAATTTTTCGTATCTTCTTTTCGAATTAAATGCTGTCGGTGCATGTTTAGCCTGAGCTAGTTTTTAGACCGACAGACCTACTGAACAGATTTAAAACAGCTTCGAACATTATAAGATAAATATAAATACTTTTTTTGCAAGCCTTCGTGCCCGCCGTCGCCGTCTTCATTGCTAAAACTCCCTATAATTAG